>JAWPHD010020858.1:0-30211 GCA_037043455.1 Cyrtodaria siliqua | reverse complement strand
ATGATTTCACACATCAGTTGTATGACAGTGAGTGTATACTACATACACCTGTATCCTATATGAGGTGACATGGTAGTACATAGTCATCATAAGTAGTCAATATGATGATTTCACACATCAGTTGTTTGACAGTGAGTGTGTACTACATACACATGTATCCTATATAAGGTGACATGGTAGTACATAGTCATCATAAGAAGTCAATATGATGATTTCACACAATCAGTTGTATGACAGTGAGTGTATACTACATACACATGTATCCTATATGAGGTGACATTGTAGTACATAGTCATCATAATTAGTTAATAATGATGATTTCACACATCAGTTGTATGACTGTGAGTGTATACTACATACACATGTATCCTATATGCGGTGACATTGTAGTTAAACAATAGTCATCATAAGTAGTTAATATGATGAGTTCACACACCAGTTGTATGACAGTGAGTGTAAACTACATACACATGTATCCTATATGAGGTGACATGGTAGTACATAATCATCATAAGTAGTTATATGATGATTTTACACATCAGTTGTATGACAGTGAGTGTATACTACATACACATGTATCCTATATGATGTAACATGGTAGTACATAGTCATCATAAGTAGTTAATATGATGATTTCACACAGCAGTTGTATGACATTGAGTGTGTACTACATACACATGTATCCTATATGAGGTGACATTGTAGTACATAGTCATCATAAGTAGTTAATATGATGATTTCACACATCCGTTGTATGACAGTGAGAGTATACTACATACACACGTATCCTATATGAGGTGACATGGTTTTACATAGTCATCATAAGTAGATCAATAATTGATGATTTCACACATCAGTTGTATGACAGTGAGTGTATACTACATACACATGTATCCTATATGAGGTGACATGGTAGTACATAGTCATCATAAGTAGTCATATGATGATTTCACACATCAGTTGTATGACAGTGAGTGGTATACTACATACACATGTATCCTATATGAGGTGACATGGTAGTACATAGTCATCATAAGTAGTCAATATGATGATTTCACACTTCACTTGTATGACAGGAGTGTATACTACATACACATGTATCCTATATGAGGTGACATGGTAGTACATAGTCTTCATAAGTAGTCAATATGATGATTTCACACACCAGATGTATGACAGTGAGTGTTTATTACATACACATTGTATCCTATATGAGCTGACATGGTAGTACAAAGGCATCATATGTAGTCAATATGATGATTTCACACAGCAGTTGTATGACATTGAGTGTATACTACCATACACATGTATCCTATATGAGGTGACATTGTAGTACATAGTCATCATAAGTAGTTAATATGATGATTTTACAAATCAGTTGTATGACAGTGAGAGTATACTACATACACATGTATCCTATATGAGGTGACATGGTAGTACATAGTCATCATAAGTAGTCAATATGATGATTTCACACATCAGTTGTATGACAGTGAGTGTATACTACATACACATGTATCCTATATGAGGTGACATGGTAGTACATAGTCATCATAAGTAGTCAATATGATGATTTCACACACCAGTTGTATGACAAGTGAGTGTATACTACATACACATGTATCCTATATGAGGTGATATGGTAGTTCATAGTCATCATAAGTAGTCAATATGATGATTTCACACACCCAGTTGTATGACAGTGAGTGTATACTACATACACATGTATCCTATATGAGGTATTAGTAATCATAAGTATTTAATACGATGATTTCACATACCAGATGTATGACAGTGAGTGTATACTACATACACATGTATCCTATATGAGGTGACATGGTAGTACATAATCATCATAAGTAGTCAATATGATGATTTCACACACCTGTTGTATGACAGTGAGTGTAAACTACATACACATGTATCCTATATGAGGTGACATGGTAGCACATTAATCATCATAAGTAGTTAATATGATGATTTTACACATCAGTTGTATAACCAGTGAGTGTAAACTACATACACATGTATCCTATATGATGTGACATGGTAGTACATAGTCATCATAAGTGGTTAATATGATGATTTCACACAGCAGTTGTATGACATTGAGTGTATACTACATACACATGTATCCTATATGAGGTGACATGGTAGTACATAGTCATCATAAGTAGTCAATATGATGATTTCACACATCAGTTGTATGACAGTGAGTGTATACTACATACACATGTATCTATATGAGGTGACATGGTAGTACATAGTCGTCATAAGAAGTTAATATGATGATTTCACACACCAGTTGTATGACAGTGAGTGTATACTACATACACATGTATCCTATATGAGGTGACATTGTAGTACAAAGTCATCATAAGTTGTTAATATGATGATTTCACAAATCAGTTGTATGACAGTGAGAGTATACTACATACACATGTATCCTATATGAGGTGACATGGTAATACATAGTCATCATAAGTAGTCAATATGATGATTTCACACATCAGTTGTATGACAGTGAGTGTATACTACATACACATGTATCCTATATGAGGTGACATGGTAGTACATAGTCATCATAAGTAGTCAATATGATGATTTCACACATCAGTTGTATGACAGTGAGTGTGTACTACATACACATGTATCCTATATGAGGTGACATGGTAGTACAGAGTCATCATAAGTAGTCAATATGATGATTTCACACATCAGTTGTATGACAGTGAGTGTATGCTACATAGACATGTATCCTATATGAGGTGACATTGTAGTACATAGTCATCATAATTAGTTAATATGATGATTTCACACATCAGTTGTATGACTGTGAGTGTATACTACATACACATGTATCCTATATACGGTGACATTGTAGTACATAGTCGTCATAAGAAGTTAATATGATGATTTCACACACCAGTTGTATGACAGTGAGTGTATACTACATACACATGTATCCTATATGAGGTGACATGGTAGTACATAGTCATCATAAGTAGTCAATATGATGATTTCACACACCAGTTGTATGACAGTGAGTGTATACTACATACACATGTATCCTATATGAGGTATAGTCATCATAGGTATTTAATGCGATGATTTCACATACCAGATGTATGACAGTGAGTGTATACTACATACACATGTATCCTATATGAGGTGACATTGTAGTACATAATCATCATAGGTAGTCAATATGATGATTTCACACACCAGTTGTATGACAGTGAGTGCAAACTACATACACATGTATCCTATATGAGGTGACATGGTAGTACATAATCATCATAAGTAGTTAATATGATGATTTTACACAACTGTTGTATGACAGTGAGTGTATACTACATACACATGTATCCTATATGATGTGACATGGTAGTACATAGTCATCATAAGTAGTTAATATGATGATTTCACACAGAAGTTGTATGACATTGAGTGTATACTACATACACATGTATCCTATATGAGGTGACATGGTAGTACATAGTCATCATAAGTAGTCAATATGATGATTTCACACTTCAGTTGTATGACAGTGAGTGTATACTACATACACATGTATCCTATATGAGGTGACATGGTAGTACATAGTCATCATAAGTAGTCAATATGATGATTTCACACACCAGTTGTATGACAGTGAGTGTATACTACATACACATGTATCCTATATGAGGTATAGTAATCATAAGTATTTAATACGATGATTTCACATACCAGATGTTTGACAGTGAGTGTATACTACATACACATGTATCCTATATGAGGTGACATTGTAGTACATAGTCATCATAAGTAGTCAATATGATGATTTCACACACCAGTTGTATAACAGTGAGTGTTTACTACATACACATGTATCTTATATGAAGTGACATGGTAGTACATAATCATCATAAGTAGTCAATATGATGATTTCACACACCACATGTATGACAGTGAGTGTTTACTACATACACATGTATCCTATATGAGGTGACATGGTAGTACATAGTCATCATAAGTAGTCAATATGATGATTTCACATTCCAGATGTATGACAGTGAGTGTATACTACATACACATGTATCCTATATGAGGTGTCATGGTAGTACATAGTCATCATAAGTAGTCAATATGATGATTTCACACATCAGTTGTATGACAGTGAGTGTGTACTACATACACATGTATCCTATATAAGGTGACATGGTAGTACATAGTCATCATAAGTAGTCAATATGATGATTTCACACATCAGTTGTATGACAGTGAGTGTATACTACATACACATGTATCCTATATGAGGTGACATTGTAGTACATAGTCATCATAATTAGTTAATATGATGATTTCACACATCAGTTGTATGACTGTGAGTGTATACTACATACACATGTATCCTATATGAGGTGACATGGTAGTACATAGTCATCATAAGTAGTCAATATGATGATTTCACATATCAGTTGTATGACAGTGAATGTGTACTACATACACATGTATCCTATATGAGGTGACATGGTAGTACATAGTCATCATAAGTAGTCAATATGATGATTTCACACATCAGTTGTATGACAGTGAGTGTATGCTACATACACATGTATCCTATATGAGGGGACATTGTAGTACATAGTCATCATAATTAGTTAATATGATGATTTCACACATCAGTTGTATGACATTGAGTGTATACTACATACACATGTATCCTATATGAGGTGACATTGTAGTACAAAGTCATCATAAGTAGTTAATATGATGATTTCACAAATCAGTTGTATGACAGTGAGAGTATACTACATACACATGTATCCTATATGAGGTGACATGGTAGTACATAGTCATCATAAGTAGTCAATATGATGATTTCACACATCAGTTGTATGACAGTGAGTGTATACTACAAACACATGTATCCTATATACGGTGACATTGTAGTACATAGTCATCATAAGTAGTTAATATGATGATTTCACACACCAGTTGTATGACAGTGAGTGTATACTACATACACATGTATCCTATATGAGGTGACATGGTAGTACATAGTCATCATAAGTAGTCAATATGATGATTTCACACACCAGTTGTATGACAGTGAGTGTATACTACATACACATGTATCCTATATGAGGTATAGTCATCATAAGTCTTTAATAGATGATTTCACATACCAGATGTATGACAGTGAGTGTATACTACATACACATGTATCCTATATGAGGTGACATGGTAGTACATAATCATCATAGGTAGTCAATATGATGATTTCACACACCAGTTGTATGACAGTGAGTGCAAACTACATACACATGTATCCTATATTAGGTGACATGGTAGTACATAATCATCATAAGTAGTTAATATGATGATTTTACACATCAGTTGTATGACAGTGAGTGTATACTACATACACATGTATCCTATATGAGGTATAGTCATCATAAGTATTTAATACGATGATTTCACATACCAGATGTATGACATTGAGAGTATACTACATACACATGTATCCTATATGAGGTAACATGGTAGTACATAATCATCATAAGTAGTCAATATGATGATTTCACACACCAGTTGTATGACAGTGAGTGTAAACTACATACACATGTATCCTATATGAGGTGACATGGTAGTACATAATCATCATAAGTAGTTAATATGATGATTTTACACATCAGTTGTATGACAGTGTGTGTATACTACATACACATGTATCCTATATGATGTGACATGGTAGTACATAGTCATCATAAGTAGTTAATATGATGATTTCACACAGCAGTTGTATGACATTGAGTGTATACTACATACACATGTATCCTATATGAGGTGACATTGTAGTACATAGTCATCATAAGTAGTTAATATGATGATTTCACACATCAGTTGTATGACAGTGAGAGTATACTACATACACACGTATCCTATATGAGGTGACATGGTAGTACATAGTCATCATAAGTAGTCAATATGATGATTTCACACATCAGTTGTATGACAGTGAGTGTATACTACATACACATGTTTCCTATATGAGGTGACATGGTAGTACATAGTCATCATAAGTAGTCAATATGATGATTTCACACATCAGTTGTATGACAGTGAGTGTATACTACATACACATGTATCCTATATGAGGTGACATGGTAGTACATAGCCATCATAAGTAGTCAATATGATGATTTCACACTTCACTTGTATGACAGTGAGTGTATACTACATACACATGTATCCTATATGAGGTGACGTGGTAGTACATAGTCATCATAAGTAGTCAATATGATGATTTCACACACCAGATGTATGACAGTGAGTGTTTATTACATACACATGTATCCTATATGAGCTGACATGGTAGTACAAAGGCATCATAAGTAGTCAATATGATGATTTCACACAGCAGTTGTATGACATTGAGTGTATACTACATACACATGTATCCTATATGAGGTGACATTGTAGTACATAGTCATCATAAGTAGTTAATATGATGATTTCACAAATCAGTTGTATGACAGTGAGAGTATACTACATACACATGTATCCTATATGAGGTGACATGGTAGTACATAGTCATCATAAGTAGTCAATATGATGATTTCACACATCAGTTGTATGACAGTGAGTGTATACTACATACACCTGTATCCTATATGAGGTGACATGGTAGTACATAGTCATCATAAGTAGTCAATATGATGATTTCACACATCAGTTGTTTGACAGTGAGTGTGTACTACATACACATGTATCCTATATAAGGTGACATGGTAGTACATAGTCATCATAAGAAGTCAATATGATGATTTCACACATCAGTTGTATGACAGTGAGTGTATACTACATACACATGTATCCTATATGAGGTGACATTGTAGTACATAGTCATCATAATTAGTTAATATGATGATTTCACACATCAGTTGTATGACTGTGAGTGTATACTACATACACATGTATCCTATATGCGGTGACATTGTAGTACATAGTCATCATAAGTAGTTAATATGATGAGTTCACACACCAGTTGTATGACAGTGAGTGTAAACTACATACACATGTATCCTATATGAGGTGACATGGTAGTACATAATCATCATAAGTAGTTAATATGATGATTTTACACATCAGTTGTATGACAGTGAGTGTATACTACATACACATGTATCCTATATGATGTAACATGGTAGTACATAGTCATCATAAGTAGTTAATATGATGATTTCACACAGCAGTTGTATGACATTGAGTGTGTACTACATACACATGTATCCTATATGAGGTGACATTGTAGTACATAGTCATCATAAGTAGTTAATATGATGATTTCACACATCCGTTGTATGACAGTGAGAGTATACTACATACACACGTATCCTATATGAGGTGACATGGTTTTACATAGTCATCATAAGTAGTCAATATGATGATTTCACACATCAGTTGTATGACAGTGAGTGTATACTACATACACATGTATCCTATATGAGGTGACATGGTAGTACATAGTCATCATAAGTAGTCAATATGATGATTTCACACATCAGTTGTATGACAGTGAGTGTATACTACATACACATGTATCCTATATGAGGTGACATGGTAGTACATAGTCATCATAAGTAGTCAATATGATGATTTCACACTTCACTTGTATGACAGTGAGTGTATACTACATACACATGTATCCTATATGAGGTGACATGGTAGTACATAGTCATCATAAGTAGTCAATATGATGATTTCACACACCAGATGTATGACAGTGAGTGTTTATTACATACACATGTATCCTATATGAGCTGACATGGTAGTACAAAGGCATCATATGTAGTCAATATGATGATTTCACACAGCAGTTGTATGACATTGAGTGTATACTACATACACATGTATCCTATATGAGGTGACATTGTAGTACATAGTCATCATAAGTAGTTAATATGATGATTTTACAAATCAGTTGTATGACAGTGAGAGTATACTACATACACATGTATCCTATATGAGGTGACATGGTAGTACATAGTCATCATAAGTAGTCAATATGATGATTTCACACATCAGTTGTATGACAGTGAGTGTATACTACATACACATGTATCCTATATGAGGTGACATGGTAGTACATAGTCATCATAAGTAGTCAATATGATGATTTCACACACCAGTTGTATGACAGTGAGTGTATACTACATACACATGTATCCTATATGAGGTGATATGGTAGTACATAGTCATCATAAGTAGTCAATATGATGATTTCACACACCAGTTGTATGACAGTGAGTGTATACTACATACACATGTATCCTATATGAGGTATAGTAATCATAAGTATTTAATACGATGATTTCACATACCAGATGTATGACAGTGAGTGTATACTACATACACATGTATCCTATATGAGGTGACATGGTAGTACATAATCATCATAAGTAGTCAATATGATGATTTCACACACCTGTTGTATGACAGTGAGTGTAAACTACATACACATGTATCCTATATGAGGTGACATGGTAGCACATAATCATCATAAGTAGTTAATATGATGATTTTACACATCAGTTGTATAACAGTGAGTGTAAACTACATACACATGTATCCTATATGATGTGACATGGTAGTACATAGTCATCATAAGTGGTTAATATGATGATTTCACACAGCAGTTGTATGACATTGAGTGTATACTACATACACATGTATCCTATATGAGGTGACATGGTAGTACATAGTCATCATAAGTAGTCAATATGATGATTTCACACATCAGTTGTATGACAGTGAGTGTATACTACATACACATGTATCCTATATGAGGTGACATGGTAGTACATAGTCATCATAAGTAGTCAATATGATGATTTCACACATCAGTTGTATGACAGTGAGTGTGTACTACATACACATGTATCCTATATGAGGTGACATGGTAGTACATAGTCATCATAAGTAGTCAATATGATGATTTCACATATCAGTTGTATGACAGTGAGTGTATACTACATACACAGGTATCCTATAAGAGGTGACATGGTAGTACATAGTCATCATAAGTAGTCAATATGATGATTTCACACTTCAGTTGTATGACAGTGAGTGTATACTACATACACATGTATCCTATATGAGGTGACATGGTAGTACATAGTCATCATAAGTAGTCAATATGATGATTTCACACACCAGATGTATGACAGTGAGTGTTTATTACATACACATGTATCCTATATGAGCTGACATGGTAGTACAAAGTCATCATAAGTAGTCAATATGATGATTTCACACAGCAGTTGTATGACATTGAGTGTATACTACATACACATGTATCCTATATGAGGTGACATTGTAGTACAAAGTCATCATAAGTTGTTAATATGATGATTTCACAAATCAGTTGTATGACAGTGAGAGTATACTACATACACATGTATCCTATATGAGGTGACATGGTAGTACATAGTCATCATAAGTAGTCAATATGATGATTTCACACATCAGTTGTATGACAGTGAGTGTTTATTACATACACATGTATCCTATATGAGCTGACATGGTAGTACAAAGTCATCATAAGTAGTCAATATGATGATTTCACACAGCAGTTGTATGACAGTGAGTGTGTACTACATACACATGTATCCTATATGAGGTGACATGGTAGTACAGAGTCATCATAAGTAGTCAATATGATGATTTCACAAATCAGTTGTATGACAGTGAGAGTATACTACATACACATGTATCCTATATGAGGTGACATGGTAGTACATAGTCATCATAAGTAGTCAATATGATGATTTCACACATCAGTTGTATGACAGTGAGTGTATACTACATACACATGTATCCTATATGAGGTGACATGGTAGTACATAGTCATCATAAGTAGTCAATATGATGATTTCACACATCAGTTGTATGACAGTGAGTGTGTACTACATACACATGTATCCTATATAAGGTGACATGGTAGTACATAGTCATCATAAGTAGTCAATATGATGATTTCACACATCGGTTGTATGACAGTGAGTGTATACTACATACACATGTATCCTATATGAGGTGACATTGTAGTACATAGTCATCATAATTAGTTAATATGATGATTTCACACATCAGTTGTATGACTGTGAGTGTATACTACATACACATGTATCCTATATGCGGTGACATTGTAGTACATAGTCATCATAAGTAGTTAATATGATGATTTCACACACCAGTTGTATGACAGTGAGTGTATACTACATACACATGTATCCTATATGAGGTGACATGGTAGTACATAGTCATCATAAGTAGTCAATATGATGATTTCACACATCAGTTGTATGACAGTGAGTGTATACTACATACACATGTATCCTATATGAGGTATAGTCATCATAAGTATTTAATACGATGATTTCACATACCAGATGTATGACAGTGAGTGTATACTACATACACATGTATCCTATATGAGGTGACATGGTAGTAAATAGTCATCATAAGTAGTTCATATGATGATATCACACAGCAGTTGTATGACATTGAGTGTATACTACATACACATGTATCCTATATGTGATGACATTGTAGTACATAGTCATCATAAGTAGTCAATATGATGATTTCACACACCAGATGTATGACAGTGAGTGTTTACTACATACACATGTATCCTATATGAGGTGACATGGTAGTACATAGTCATCATAAGTAGTCAATATGATGATTTCACATTCCAGATGTATGACAGTGAGTGTATACTACATACACATGTATCCAATATGAGGTGACATTGTAGTACATAGTCATCATAATTAGTTAATATGATGAATTCACACATCAGTTGTATGACTGTGAGTGTATACTACATACACATGTATCCTATATGAGGTGACATGGTAGTACATAATCATCATAAGTAGTCAATATGATGATTTCACACACCTGTTGTATGACAGTGAGTGTAAACTACATACACATGTATCCTATATGAGGTGACATGGTAGCACATAATCATCATAAGTAGTTAATATGATGATTTTACACATCAGTTGTATAACAGTGAGTGTATACTACATACACATGTATCCTATATGATGTGACATGGTAGTACATAGTCATCATAAGTAGATAATATGATGATTTCACACAGCAATTGTATGACATTGAGTGTATAATACATATACATGTATCCTATATGAGGTGACATTGTAGTACATAGTCATCATAAGTAGTCAATATGATGATTCACAACCAGTTGTATGACAGTGAGTGTATACTACATACACATGTATCCTATATGAGGTAACATGAAAGTACATAGTCATCATAAGTAGTCGATATGATGATTTCACACACCAGTTGTAAGACAGTGAGTGTATACTACATACACATGTATCCTATATGAGGTGACAAGGTAGTATATAGTCATCATAAGTAGTCAATATACTAATTTCACACACCAGTTGTATGACATTGAGTGTATACTACATACACATGTATCCTATATGAGGTGACATTGTAGTACATAGTCATCATAAGTAGTCAATATGATGATTTCACACAGCAGTTGTATGACATTGAGTGTATACTACATACACATGTATCCTATATGAGGTGACATTGTAGTACATAGTCATCATAAGTAGTTAATATGATGATTTCACACACCAGTTGTATGACAGTGAGTGTATACTACATACACATGTATCCTATATGAGCTGACATGGTAGAACAAAGTCATCATAAGTAGTCAATATGATGATTTCACACAGCAGTTGTATGACATTGAGTGTATACTACATACACATGTATCCTATATGAGGTGACATTGTAGTACATAGTCATCATAAGTAGTTAATATGATGATTTTACAAATCAGTTGTATGACAGTGAGAGTATACTACATACACATGTATCCTATATGAGGTGACATGGTAGTACATAGTCATCATAAGTAGTCAATATGATGATTTCACACATCAGTTGTATGACAGTGAGTGTATACTACATACACATGTATCCTATATGAGGTGACATGGTAGTACATAGTCATCATAAGTAGTCAATATGATGATTTCACACACCAGTTGTATGACAGTAAGTGTATACTACATACACATGTATCCTATATGAGGTGATATGGTAGTACATAGTCATCATAAGTAGTCAATATGATGATTTCACACACCAGTTGTATGACAGTGAGTGTATACTACATACACATGTATCCTATATGAGGTATAGTAATCATAAGTATTTAATACGATGATTTCACATACCAGATGTATGACAGTGAGTGTATACTACATACACATGTATCCTATATGAGGTGACATGGTAGTACATAATCATCATAAGTAGTCAATATGATGATTTCACACACCTGTTGTATGACAGTGAGTGTAAACTACATACACATGTATCCTATATGAGGTGACATGGTAGCACATAATCATCATAAGTAGTTAATATGATGATTTTACACATCAGTTGTATAACAGTGAGTGTAAACTACATACACATGTATCCTATATGATGTGACATGGTAGTACATAGTCATCATAAGTGGTTAATATGATGATTTCACACAGCAGTTGTATGACATTGAGTGTATACTACATACACATGTATCCTATATGAGGTGACATGGTAGTACATAGTCATCATAAGTAGTCAATATGATGATTTCTCACATCAGTTGTATGACAGTGAGTGTATACTACATACACATGTATCCTATATGAGGTGACATGGTAGTACATAGTCATCATAAGTAGTCAATATGATGATTTCACACATCAGTTGTATGACAGTGAGTGTGTACTACATACACATGTATCCTATATGAGGTGACATGGTAGTACATAGTCATCATAAGTAGTCAATATGATGATTTCACATATCAGTTGTATGACAGTGAGTGTATACTACATACACAGGTATCCTATAAGAGGTGACATGGTAGTACATAGTCATCATAAGTAGTCAATATGATGATTTCACACTTCAGTTGTATGACAGTGAGTGTATACTACATACACATGTATCCTATATGAGGTGACATGGTAGTACATAGTCATCATAAGTAGTCAATATGATGATTTCACACACCAGATGTATGACAGTGAGTGTTTATTACATACACATGTATCCTATATGAGCTGACATGGTAGTACAAAGTCATCATAAGTAGTCAATATGATGATTTCACACAGCAGTTGTATGACATTGAGTGTATACTACATACACATGTATCCTATATGAGGTGACATTGTAGTACAAAGTCATCATAAGTTGTTAATATGATGATTTCACAAATCAGTTGTATGACAGTGAGAGTATACTACATACACATGTATCCTATATGAGGTGACATGGTAGTACATAGTCATCATAAGTAGTCAATATGATGATTTCACACATCAGTTGTATGACAGTGAGTGTATACTACATACACATGTATCCTATATGAGGTGACATGGTAGTACATAGTCATCATAAGTAGTCAATATGATGATTTCACACATCAGTTGTATGACAGTGAGTGTGTACTACATACACATGTATCCTATATGAGGTGACATGGTAGTACAGAGTCATCATAAGTAGTCAATATGATGATTTCACACATCAGTTGTATGACAGTGAGTGTATGCTACATAGACATGTATCCTATATGAGGTGACATTGTAGTACATAGTCATCATAATTAGTTAATATGATGATTTCACACATCAGTTGTATGACTGTGAGTGTATACTACATACACATGTATCCTATATACGGTGACATTGTAGTACATAGTCGTCATAAGAAGTTAATATGATGATTTCACACACCAGTTGTATGACAGTGAGTGTATACTACATACACATGTATCCTATATGAGGTGACATGGTAGTACATAGTCATCATAAGTAGTCAATATGATGATTTCACACACCAGTTGTATGACAGTGAGTGTATACTACATACACATGTATCCTATATGAGGTATAGTCATCATAGGTATTTAATGCGATGATTTCACATACCAGATGTATGACAGTGAGTGTATACTACATACACATGTATCCTATATGAGGTGACATTGTAGTACATAATCATCATAGATAGTCAATATGATGATTTCACACACCAGTTGTATGACAGTGAGTGCAAACTACATACACATGTATCCTATATGAGGTGACATGGTAGTACATAATCATCATAAGTAGTTAATATGATGATTTTACACAACTGTTGTATGACAGTGAGTGTATACTACATACACATGTATCCTATATGATGTGACATGGTAGTACATAGTCATCATAAGTAGTTAATATGATGATTTCACACAGAAGTTGTATGACATTGAGTGTATACTACATACACATGTATCCTATATGAGGTGACATGGTAGTACATAGTCATCATAAGTAGTCAATATGATGATTTCACACTTCAGTTGTATGACAGTGAGTGTATACTACATACACATGTATCCTATATGAGGTGACATGGTAGTACATAGTCATCATAAGTAGTCAATATGATGATTTCACACACCAGTTGTATGACAGTGAGTGTATACTACATACACATGTATCCTATATGAGGTATAGTAATCATAAGTATTTAATACGATGATTTCACATACCAGATGTTTGACAGTGAGTGTATACTACATACACATGTATCCTATATGAGGTGACATTGTAGTACATAGTCATCATAAGTAGTCAATATGATGATTTCACACACCAGTTGTATAACAGTGAGTGTTTACTACATACACATGTATCTTATATGAAGTGACATGGTAGTACATAATCATCATAAGTAGTCAATATGATGATTTCACACACCACATGTATGACAGTGAGTGTTTACTACATACACATGTATCCTATATGAGGTGACATGGTAGTACATAGTCATCATAAGTAGTCAATATGATGATTTCACATTCCAGATGTATGACAGTGAGTGTATACTACATACACATGTATCCTATATGAGGTGTCATGGTAGTACATAGTCATCATAAGTAGTCAATATGATGATTTCACACATCAGTTGTATGACAGTGAGTGTGTACTACATACACATGTATCCTATATAAGGTGACATGGTAGTACATAGTCATCATAAGTAGTCAATATGATGATTTCACACATCAGTTGTATGACAGTGAGTGTATACTACATACACATGTATCCTATATGAGGTGACATTGTAGTACATAGTCATCATAATTAGTTAATATGATGATTTCACACATCAGTTGTATGACTGTGAGTGTATACTACATACACATGTATCCTATATGCGGTGACATTGTAGTACATAGTCATCATAAGTAGTTAATATGATGATTTCACACACCAGTTGTATGACAGTGAGTGTATACTACATACACATGTATCCTATATGAGGTGACATGGTAGTACATAGTCATCATAAGTAGTCAATATGATGATTTCACACACCAGTTGTATGACATTGAGTGTATACTACATACACATGTATCCTATATGAGGTATAGTCATCATAAGTATTTAATACGATGATTTCACATACCAGATGTATGACAGTGAGTGTATACTACATACACATGTATCCTATATGAGGTGACATGGTAGTACATAATCATCATAAGTAGTCAATATGATGATTTCACACACCAGTTGTATGACAGTGAGTGTAAACTACATACAGATGTATCCTATATGAGGTGACATGGTAGTACATAATCATCATAAGTAGTTAATATGATGATTTTACACATCAGTTGTATGACAGTGTGTGTATACTACATACACATGTATCCTATATGATGTGACATGGTAGTACATAGTCATCATAAGTAGTTAATATGATGATTTCACACAGCAGTTGTATGACATTGAGTGTATACTACATACACATGTATCCTATATGAGGTGACATTGTAGTACATAGTCATCATAAGTAGTTAATATGATGATTTCACACATCAGTTGTATGACAGTGAGAGTATACTACATACACACGTATCCTATATGAGGTGACATGGTAGTACATAGTCATCATAAGTAGTCAATATGATGATTTCACACATCAGTTGTATGACAGTGAGTGTATACTACATACACATGTATCCTATATGAGGTGACATGGTAGTACATAGTCATCATAAGTAGTCAATATGATGATTTCACACATCAGTTGTATGACAGTGAGTGTATACTACATACACATGTATCCTATATGAGGTGACATGGTAGTACATAGTCATCATAAGTAGTCAATATGATGATTTCACACTTCACTTGTATGACAGTGAGTGTATACTACATACACATGTATCCTATATGAGGTGACATGGTAGTACATAGTCATCATAAGTAGTCAATATGATGATTTCACACACCAGATGTATGACAGTGTGTGTATACTACATACACATGTATCCTATATGAGCTGACATGGTAGTACAAAGGCATCATAAGTAGTCAATATGATGATTTCACACAGCAGTTGTATGACATTGAGTGTATACTACATACACATGTATCCTATATGAGGTGACATTGTAGTACATAGTCATCTTAAGTAGTTAATATGATGATTTCACAAATCAGTTGTATGACAGTGAGAGTATACATGTGTATGTAGTATACACTCACTGTCATACAACTGGTGTGTGAAATCATCATATTAACTACTTATGATGACTATGTACTACAATGTCACCGCATATAGGATACATGTGTATGTAGTATACACTCACAGTCATACAACTGATGTGTGAAATCATCATATTAACTAATTATGATGACTATGTACTACAATGTCACCTCATATAGGATACATGTGTATGTAGTATACACTCACTGTCATACAACTGATGTGTGAAATCATCATATTGACTACTTATGATGACTATGTACTACCATGTCACCTTATGTAGGATACATGTGTATGTAGTACACACTCACTGTCAAACAACTGATGTGTGAAATCATCATATTGACTACTTATGATGACTATGTACTACCATGTCACCTCATATAGGATACATGTGTATGTAGTATACACTCACTGTCATACAACTGATGTGTGAAATCATCATATTGACTACTTATGATGACTATGTACTACCATGTCACCTCATATAGGATACATTTGTATGTAGTATACATGTATCCTATATGAGGTGACATGGTAGTACATAGTCATCATAAGTAGTCAATATGATGATTTCACACACCAGTTGTATGACAGTGAGTGTATACTACATACACATGTATCCTATATGAGGTATAGTAATCATAAGTATTTAATACGATGATTTCACATACCAGATGTTTGACAGTGAGTGTATACTACATACACATGTATCCTATATGAGGTGACATGGTAGTACATAATCATCATAAGTAGTCAATATGATGATTTCACACACCTGTTGTATGACAGTGAGTGTAAACTACATACACATGTATCCTATATGAGGTGACATGGTAGCACATAATCATCATAAGTAGTTAATATGATGATTTTACACATCAGTTGTATGACAGTGAGTGTATACTACATACACATGTATCCTATATGATGTGACATGGTAGTACATAGTCATCATAAGTAGTTAATATGATGATTTCACACATCAGTTGTATGACATTGAGTGTATACTACATACACATGTATCCTATATGAGGTGACATTGTAGTACATAGTCATCATAAGTAGTTAATATGATGATTTCACACACCAGTTGTATGACATTGAGTGTATACTACATACACATATATCCTATATGAGGTGACATGGTAGTACATAGTCATCATAAGTAGTCAATATGATGATTTCACACATCAGTTGTATGACAGTGAGTGTATACTACATACACATGTATCCTATATGAGGTGACATGGTAGTACATAGTCATCATAAGTAGTCAATATGATGATTTCACACATCAGTTGTATGACAGTGAGTGTGTACTACATACACATGTATCCTATATGAGGTGACATGGTAGTACATAGTCATCATAAGTAGTCAATATGATGATTTCACACATCAGTTGTATGACAGTGAGTGTACACATGTATCCTATAAGAGGTGACATGGTAGTACATAGTCATCATAAGTAGTCAATATGATGATTTCACACTTCAGTTGTATGACAGTGAGTGTATACTACATACACATGTATCCTATATGAGCTGACATGGTAGTACATAGTCATCATAAGTAGTCAATATGATGATTTCACACACCAGATGTATGACAGTGAGTGTTTATTACATACACATGTATCCTATATGAGCTGACATGGTAGTACAAAGTCATCATAAGTAGTCAATATGATGATTTCACACAGCAGTGGTATGACATTGAGTGTATACTACATACACATGTATCCTATATGAGGTGACATTGTAGTACAAAGTCATCATAAGTAGTTAATATGATGATTTCACAAATCAGTTGTATGACAGTGAGAGTATACTACATACACATGTATCCTATATGAGGTGACATGGTAGTACATAGTCATCATAATTAGTCAATATGATGATTTCACACATCAGTTGTATGACAGTGAGTGTATACTACATACACATGTATCCTATATGAGGTGACATGGTAGTACATAGTCATCATAAGTAGTCAATATGATGATTTCACACATCAGTTGTATGACAGTGAGTGTGTACTACATACACATGTATCCTATATGAGGTGACATGGTAGTACATAGTCATCATAAGTAGTCAATATGATGATTTCACACATCAGTTGTATGACAGTGAGTGTATGCTACATACACATGTATCCTATATGAGGTGACATTGTAGTACATAGTCATCATAATTAGTTAATATGATGATTTCACACATCAGTTGTATGACATTGAGTGTATACTACATACACATGTATCCTATATGAGGTGACATTGTAGTACAAAGTCATCATAAGTAGTTAATATGATGATTTCACAAATCAGTTGTATGACAGTGAGAGTATACTACATACACATGTATCCTATATGAGGTAACATGGTAGTACTTAGTCATCATAAGTAGTCAATATGATGATTTCACACATCAGTTGTATGACAGTGAGTGTATACTACAAACACATGTATCCTATATACGGTGACATTGTAGTACATAGTCATCATAAGTAGTTAATATGATGATTTCACACACCAGTTGTATGACAGTGAGTGTATACTACATACACATGTATCCTATATGAGGTGACATGGTAGTACATAGTCATCATAAGTAGTCAATATGATGATTTCACACACCAGTTGTATGACAGTGAGTGTATACTACATACACTTGTATCCTATATGAGGTATAGTCATCATAAGTCTTTAATAGATGATTTCACATACCAGATGTATGACAGTGAGTGTATACTACATACACATGTATCCTATATGAGGTGACATGGTAGTACATAATCATCATAGGTAGTCAATATGATGATTTCACACACCAGTTGTATGACAGTGAGTGCAAACTACATACACATGTATCCTATATGAGGTGACATGGTAGTACATAATCATCATAAGTAGTTAATATGATGATTTTACACATCAGTTGTATGACAGTGAGTGTATACTACATACACATGTATCCTATATGATGTGACATGGTAGTACATAGTCATCATAAGTAGTTAATATGATGATTTCACACAGCAGTTGTATGACATTGAGTGTATACTACATACACATGTATCCTATATGAGGTGACATGGTAGTACATAGTCATCATAAGTAGTCAATATGATGATTTCACACATCAGTTGTATGACAGTGAGTGTATACTACATACACATGTATCCTATATGAGGTGACATGGTAGTACATAGTCATCATAAGTAGTCAATATGATGATTTCACACTTCAGTTGTATGACAGTGAGTGTATACTACATACACATGTATCCTGTATGAGGTGACATGGTAGTACATAGTCATCATAAGTAGTCAATATGATGATTTCACACACCAGATGTATGACAGTGAGTGTTTATTACATACACATGTATCCTATATGAGCTGACATGGTAGTACAAAGTCATCATAAGTAGTCAATATGATGATTTCACACAGCAGTTGTATGACATTGAGTGTATACTACATACACATGTATCCTATATGAGGTGACATTGTAGTACATAGTCATCATAAGTAGTTAATATGATGATTTCACAAATCAGTTGTATGACAGTGGGAGTATACTACATACACATGTATACTATATGAGGTGACATGGTAGTACATAGTCATCATAAGTAGTCAATATGATGATTTCACACATCAGTTGTATGACAGTGAGTGTATACTACACACACATGTATCCTATATGAGGTGACATGGTAGTACATAGTCATCATAAGTAGTCAATATGATGATTTCACACATCAGTTGTATGACAGTGAGTGTGTACTACATACACATGTATCCTATATAAGGTGACATGGTAGTACATAGTCATCATAAGTAGTCAATATGATGATTTCACACATCAGTTGTATGACAGTGAGTGTATACTACATACACATGTATCCTATATGAGGTGACATTGTAGTACATAGTCATCATAATTAGTTAATATGACGATTTCACACATCAGTTGTATGACTGTGAGTGTATACTACATACACATGTATCCTATATGCGGTGACATTGTAGTACATAGTCATCATAAGTAGTTAATATGATGATTTCACACACCAGTTGTATGACAGTGAGTGTATACTACATACACATGTATCCTATATGAGGTGACATGGTAGTACATAGTCATCATAAGTAGTCAATATGATGATTTCACACACCAGTTGTATGACAGTGAGTGTATACTACATACACATGTATCCTATATGAGGTATAGTCATCATAAGTATTTAATACGATGATTTCACATACCAGATGTATGACATTGAGAGTATACTACATACACATGTATCCTATATGAGGTAACATGGTAGTACATAATCATCATAAGTAGTCAATATGATGATTTCACACACCAGTTGTATGACAGTGAGTGTAAACTACATACACATGTATCCTATATGAGGTGACATGGTAGTACATAATCATCATAAGTAGTTAATATGATGATTTTACACATCAGTTGTATGACAGTGTGTGTATACTACATACACATGTATCCTATATGATGTGACATGGTAGTACATAGTCATCATAAGTAGTTAATATGATGATTTCACACAGCAGTTGTATGACATTGAGTGTATACTACATACACATGTATCCTATATGAGGTGACATTGTAGTACATAGTCATCATAAGTAGTTAATATGATGATTTCACACATCAGTTGTATGACAGTGAGAGTATACTACATACACACGTATCCTATATGAGGTGACATGGTAGTACATAGTCATCATAAGTAGTCAATATGATGATTTCACACATCAGTTGTATGACAGTGAGTGTATACTACATACACATGTTTCCTATATGAGGTGACATGGTAGTACATAGTCATCATAAGTAGTCAATATGATGATTTCACACATCAGTTGTATGACAGTGAGTGTATACTACATACACATGTATCCTATATGAGGTGACATGGTAGTACATAGCCATCATAAGTAGTCAATATGATGATTTCACACTTCACTTGTATGACAGTGAGTGTATACTACATACACATGTATCCTATATGAGGTGACGTGGTAGTACATAGTCATCATAAGTAGTCAATATGATGATTTCACACACCAGATGTATGACAGTGAGTGTTTATTACATACACATGTATCCTATATGAGCTGACATGGTAGTACAAAGGCATCATAAGTAGTCAATATGATGATTTCACACAGCAGTTGTATGACATTGAGTGTATACTACATACACATGTATCCTATATGAGGTGACATTGTAGTACATAGTCATCATAAGTAGTTAATATGATGATTTCACAAATCAGTTGTATGACAGTGAGAGTATACTACATACACATGTATCCTATATGAGGTGACATGGTAGTACATAGTCATCATAAGTAGTCAATATGATGATTTCACACATCAGTTGTATGACAGTGAGTGTATACTACATACACCTGTATCCTATATGAGGTGACATGGTAGTACATAGTCATCATAAGTAGTCAATATGATGATTTCACACATCAGTTGTTTGACAGTGAGTGTGTACTACATACACATGTATCCTATATAAGGTGACATGGTAGTACATAGTCATCATAAGAAGTCAATATGATGATTTCACACATCAGTTGTATGACAGTGAGTGTATACTACATACACATGTATCCTATATGAGGTGACATTGTAGTACATAGTCATCATAATTAGTTAATATGATGATTTCACACATCAGTTGTATGACTGTGAGTGTATACTACATACACATGTATCCTATATGCGGTGACATTGTAGTACATAGTCATCATAAGTAGTTAATATGATGATTTCACACACCAGTTGTATGACAGTGAGTGTAAACTACATACACATGTATCCTATATGAGGTGACATGGTAGTACATAATCATCATAAGTAGTTAATATGATGATTTTACACATCAGTTGTATGACAGTGAGTGTATACTACATACACATGTATCCTATATGATGTAACATGGTAGTACATAGTCATCATAAGTAGTTAATATGATGATTTCACACAGCAGTTGTATGACATTGAGTGTGTACTACATACACATGTATCCTATATGAGGTGACATTGTAGTACATAGTCATCATAAGTAGTTAATATGATGATTTCACACATCCGTTGTATGACAGTGAGAGTATACTACATACACACGTATCCTATATGAGGTGACATGGTTTTACATAGTCATCATAAGTAGTCAATATGATGATTTCACACATCAGTTGTATGACAGTGAGTGTATACTACATACACATGTATCCTATATGAGGTGACATGGTAGTACATAGTCATCATAAGTAGTCAATATGATGATTTCACACATCAGTTGTATGACAGTGAGTGTATACTACATACACATGTATCCTATATGAGGTGACATGGTAGTACATAGTCATCATAAGTAGTCAATATGATGATTTCACACTTCACTTGTATGACAGTGAGTGTATACTACATACACATGTATCCTATATGAGGTGACATGGTAGTACATAGTCATCATAAGTAGTCAATATGATGATTTCACACACCAGATGTATGACAGTGAGTGTTTATTACATACACATGTATCCTATATGAGCTGACATGGTAGTACAAAGGCATCATATGTAGTCAATATGATGATTTCACACAGCAGTTGTATGACATTGAGTGTATACTACATACACATGTATCCTATATGAGGTGACATTGTAGTACATAGTCATCATAAGTAGTTAATATGATGATTTCACAAATCAGTTGTATGACAGTGAGAGTATACTACATACACATGTATCCTATATGAGGTGACATGGTAGTACATAGTCATCATAAGTAGTCAATATGATGATTTCACACATCAGTTGTATGACAGTGAGTGTATACTACATACACATGTATCCTATATGAGGTGACATGGTAGTACATAGTCATCATAAGTAGTCAATATGATGATTTCACACATCAGTTGTATGACAGTGAGTGTGTACTACATACACATGCATCCTATATAAGGTGACATGGTAGTACATAGTCATCATAAGTAGTCAATATGATGATTTCACACATCAGTTGTATGACAGTATGTGTATACTACATACACATGTATCCTATATGAGGTGACATTGTAGTACATAGTCATCATAATTAGTTAATATGATGATTTCACACATCAGTTGTATGACTGTGAGTGTATACTACATACACATGTATCCTATATGCGGAGACATTGTAGTACATAGTCATCATAAGTAGTTAATATGATGATTTCACACACCAGTTGTATGACAGTGAGTGTATACTACATACACATGTATCCTATATGAGGTGACATGGTAGTACATAGTCATCATAAGTAGTCAATATGATGATTTCACACACCAGTTGTATGACAGTGAGTGTATACTACATACACATGTATCCTATATAAGGTGACATGGTAGTACATAATCATCATAAGTAGTCAATATGATGATTTCACACACCAGTTGTATGACAGTGAGTGTGTACTATATACACATGTATCCTATATGAGGTGACATGGTAGTACATAGTCATCATAAGTAGTCAATATGATGATTTCACACATCAGTTGTATGACCTTGAATGTATACTACATACACATGTATCCTATATGAGGTGACATGGTAGTACATAGTCATCATAAGTAGTCAATATGATGATTTCACACTTCAGTTGTATGACAGTGAGTGTATACTACATACACATGTATCCTATATGAGGTGACATGGTAGTACATAGTCATCATAAGTAGTCAATATGATGATTTCACACACCAGATGTATGACAGTGAGTGTTTACTACATACACATGTATCCTATATGAGGTGACATGAGGTGACATTGTAGTACATAGTCATCATAAGTAGTCATTATGATGATTTCACACATCAGTTGTATGACTGTGAGTGTATACGACATACACATGTATCCTATATGAGGTGACATGGTAGTACATAATCATCATAAGTAGTTAATATGATGATTTTAGACATCATTTGTATGACAGCGAGTGTATACTACATACACATGTATCCTATATGAGGTGACATTGGAGTACATAGTCATCATAAGTAGTTAATATGATGATTTCACACAGCAGTTGTATGACATTGAGTGTATACTACATACACATGTATCCTATATGAGGTGACATGGTAGTACATAGTTATCATAAGTA
The DNA here is from genome assembly GCA_037043455.1 of Cyrtodaria siliqua. NCBI lineage: Eukaryota > Metazoa > Mollusca > Bivalvia > Adapedonta > Hiatellidae > Cyrtodaria > Cyrtodaria siliqua. The sequence continues at coordinate 5,320 of JAWPHD010020858.1, read as the reverse complement.
GTCATATGATGATTTCACACACCAGTTGTATGACAGTGAGTGTATACTACATACACATGTATCCTATATGAGGTGACATGGTAGTACATAGTCATCATAAGTAGTCAATATGATGATTTCACACACCAGATGTATGACAGTGAGTGTTTATTACATACACATGTATCCTATATGAGCTGACATGGTAGTACAAAGGCATCATAAGTAGTCAATATGATGATTTCACACAGCAGTTGTATGACATTGAGTGTATACTACATACACATGTATCCTATATGAGGTGACATTGTAGTACATAGTCATCATAAGTAGTTAATATGATGATTTCACAAATCAGTTGTATGACAGTGAGAGTATACTACATACACATGTATCCTATATGAGGTGACATGGTAGTACATAGTCATCATAAGTAGTCAATATGATGATTTCACACATCAGTTGTATGACAGTGAGTGTATACTACATACACATGTATCCTATATGAGGTGACATGGTAGTACATAGTCATCATAAGTAGTCAATATGATGATTTCACACATCAGTTGTATGACAGTGAGTGTGTACATTAATACACATGTATCCTATATAAGGTGACATGGTAGTACATAGTCATCATAAGTAGTCAATATGATGATTTCACACATCAGTTGTATGACAGTGAGTGTATACTACATACACATGTATCCTATATGAGGTGACATTGTAGTACATAGTCATCATAATTAGTTAATATGATGATTTCACACATCAGTTGTATGACTGTGAGTGTATACTACATACACATGTTTCCTATATGCGGAGACATTGTAGTACATAGTCATCATAAGTAGTTAATATGATGATTTCACACACCAGTTGTATGACACTGACTGTATACTACATACACATGTATCCTATATGAGGTGACATGGTAGTACATAGTCATCATAAGTAGTCAATATGATGATTTCACACACCAGTTGTATGACAGTGAGTGTATACTACATACACATGTATCCTATATAAGGTGACATGGTAGTACATAATCATCATAAGTAGTCAATATGATGATTTCACACACCAGTTGTATGACAGTGAGTGTAAACTTCATACACATGTATCCTATATGAGGTGACATGGTAGTACATAGTCATCATAAGTAGTTAATATGATGATTTCACACAGCAGTTGTATGACATTGAGTGTATACTACATACACATGTATCCTATATGAGGTGACATTGTAGTACATAGTCATCATAAGTAGTCAATATGATGATTTCACACATCAGTTGTATGACAGTGAGAGTATACTACATACACACGTATCCTATATGATGTGACATGGTAGTACATAGTCATCATAAGTAGTCAATATGATGATTTCACACATCAGTTGTATGACAGTGAGTGTATACTACATACACATGTATCCTATATGAGGTGGCATGGTAGTACATAGTCATCATAAGTAGTTAATATGATGATTTCACACATCAGTTATATGACAGTGAGTGTATACTACATACACATGTATCCTATATGAGGTGACATGGTAGTACATAGTCATCATAAGTAGTCAATATGATGATTTCACACATCAGTTGTATGACAGTGAGTGTGTACTATATACACATGTATCCTATATGAGGTGACATGGTAGTACATAGTCATCATAAGTAGTCAATATGATGATTTCACACATCAGTTGTATGACAGTGAATGTATACTACATACACATGTATCCTATATGAGGTGACATGGTAGTACATAGTCATCATAAGTAGTCAATATGATGATTTCACACTTCAGTTGTATGACAGTGAGTGTATACTACATACACATGTATCCTATATGAGGTGACATGGTAGTACATAGTCATCATAAGTAGTCAATATGATGATTTCACACACCAGATGTATGACAGTGAGTGTTTACTACATACACATGTATCCTATATGAGGTGACATGAGGTGACATTGTAGTACATAGTCATCATAAGTAGTCATTATGATGATTTCACACATCAGTTGTATGACTGTGAGTGTATACGACATACACATGTATCCTATATGAGGTGACATGGTAGTACATAATCATCATAAGTAGTTAATATGATGATTTTAGACATCATTTGTATGACAGTGAGTGTATACTACATACACATGTATCCTATATGAGGTGACATTGGAGTACATAGTCATCATAAGTAGTTAATATGATGATTTCACACAGCAGTTGTATGACATTGAGTGTATACTACATACACATGTATCCTATATGAGGTGACATGGTAGTACATAGTTATCATAAGTAGTCAATATGATGATTTCACACACCAGTTGTATGACAGTGAGTGTATACTACATACACATGTATCCTATATGAGGTGACATGGTTAGTACATAGTCATCATATGTAGTCAATATGATGATTTCACACAGCAGTTGTATGACAGTGAGTGTATACTACATACACATGTATCCTATATGAGGTAACATGATTAGTACATAGTCATCATAAGTAGTCAATATGATGATATCAAACACCATTTGTATGACAGTGAGTGTATACTACCTACACATGTATCCTATATGAGGTGACATGGTTAGTACATAGTCATCATATGTAGTCAATATGATGATTTCACACACCAGTTGTATGACAGTGAGTGTATACTACCTACACATGTATTCTATATGACGTGACATGGTAGTACAAAGTCATCATAAGTAGTCAATATGATGATTTCACACACCAGTTGTATGACTGAGTCTATATTACATACACATGTATCCTATATGAGGTGACATGGTAGTACATAGTCATTATGATGATTTCACTCATCAGTTTTATGACAGTGAGTGTATACTACATACACATGTATCCTATATGAGGTGACAAGGTAGTATATAGTCATAATAAGTAGTCAATATGATGATTTCACACACCAGTTGTATGACAGTGAGTGTATAATACATATACATGTATCCTATATGAGGTGACATTGTAGTATATAGTCATCATAAGTAGTCAATGTGATGATTCACAAACCTTGTATGACAGTGCGTGTATACTACATACACATGTATCCTAAATGAGATATAGTCATCATAAGTAGTCAATATGATGATTTCAAAAAGCAGTTGTATGACAGTGAGTGTATAATACATATACATGTATCCCATATGAGGTGACATTGTAGTACATAGTCATCATAAGTAGTCAATATGATGTTTTCACACACCAGTTGTATGACAGTGAGTGTATACTACATACACATGTATCCTATATGAGGTAACATGATTAGTACATAGTCATCATAAGTAGTCAATATGATGATTTCACACACCAGTTGTATGACAGTGAGTGTATACTACATACACATGTATCCTATATGATGTGACATGGTTAGTACATAGTCATCATATGTAGTCAATATGATGATTTCACACACCAGTTGTATGACAGTGAGTGTATACTACCTACACATGTATCCTATTTGAGGTAACATGGTAGTACATAGTCATTATGATGATTTCACTCATCAGTTTTATGACAGTGGGTGTATACTACATACACATGTATCCTATATGAGGTGACATTGTAGTACATAGTCATCATAAGTAGTCAATATGATGATTTCACACATCAGGTGTATGACAGTGAGCGTATACTACATACACATGTATCCTACATGAGGTGATACGGTAGTATATAGTCATCATAAGTAGTCAATATGATGATTTCACACATCAGTTGTATGACTGTGAGTGTATACGACATACTCATGTATCCTATATGAGGTGACATGGTAGTACATAATCATCATAAGTAGTTAATATGATGATTTTACACATCATTTTTATGACAGTGAGTGTATACTACATACACATGTATCCTATATGAGGTGACATTGTAGTACGTAGTCATCATAAGTAGTTAATATGATGATTTCACACACCAGTTGTATGACAGTGAGTGTATACTACATACACATGTATCCTATATGAGGTGACATGGTTAGTACATAGTCATCATATGTAGTCAATATGATGATTACACACACCAGTTGTATGACAGTGAGTGTATACTACCTACACATGTATCCTATATGAGGTAACATGGTAGTACACAGTCATTATGATGATTTCACTCATCAGTTTAGATCATGGCGGGGATTTCTTTATTTACACTGTCCTGTTTGAATGGGATGACAGTAGGGTAAGTGTGAGGTTTGGTGCACCCTAGAACCGGTTTAAACCCCCAGTGGCCTACTTTGCCACGGACCGTTCCAAGGCGGTAGCCCTATTGTCAACCCTTTTTGTGTTTGTGATGTCGTTTGCATTTACTATTGCTTTTGCCTTCTTGTTTGTCTGTTTGCTTGTTTGTTTCTGTGTTTTGTGGTTTACTGTCCTCCTTGAATGCTACTTTCCCTGTCCGATCTTTTTTTATTTCTTATGACAGTGAGTGTATACTACATACACATGTATCCTATATGAGGTGACATTGTAGTAGATAGTCATCATAAGTAGTCAATATGATGATTTCACACATCAGTTGTATGACAGTGAGTGTATAATACATACACATGTATCCTACATGAGGTGATACGGTAGTATATAGTCATCATAAGCAGTCAATATGATGATTTCACACACAAGTTGTATGACAGTGAGTGTATACTACATACACATGTATCCTACATGAGGTGATACGGTAGTATATAGTCATCATAAGCAGTCAATATGATGATTTCACACACAAGTTGTATGACATTGAGTGTATAATACATACACATGTATCCTATATAAGGTGACATTGTAGTACATAGTCATCATAAGTAGTCAATATGATGAAATCACACATCAGTTGTATGACTGTGAGTGTATACGACATACACATGTATCCTATATGAGGTGACATGGTAGTACATAATCATCATAAGTAGTTAATATGATGATTTTACACATCATTTGTATGACAGTGAGTGTATACTACATACACATGTATCCTATATGAGATATAGTCATCATAAGTAGTCAATATGATGATTTCAAACACCAGTTGTATAACAGTGAGTGTATAATACATATACATGTATCCCATATGAGGTGACATTGTAGTACATAGTCATCATAAGCAGTCAATATGATGATTTCACACACAAGTTGTATGACAGTGAGTGTATAATACATACACATGTATCCTATATGAGGTAACATGGTAGTACATAGTCATCATGATGATTTCACTCATTAGTTTTATGACAGTGAGTGTATACTACATACACATGTATCCTATATGAGGTTACATTGTAGTAGATAGTCATCATAAG
>JAWPHD010020857.1:0-30222 GCA_037043455.1 Cyrtodaria siliqua | reverse complement strand
AATATATATGCGTAAGAACTGAATATATATGCGTAAGAACTGAATATATATGCGTAAGAACTGAATATATATGCGTAATAACTGAATATATATGCGTAAGAACGGAATATATATGCGTAAGAACTGAATATATATGCGTAAGAACGGAATATATATGCGTAAGAACTGAATATATATGCGTAAGAACTGAATATATATGCGTTAGAACGTAATATATATGTGTAATAACTGAATATATATGCGTTACACTGAATATATATGCGTAAGAACTGAACAAATATGTGTAAGAAATGAATATATATGCTTAAGAACTGAATATATATGCGTAAGAACGGAATATATTTGTGTAAGAACGGAATATATATGCGTAAGAACTGAATATATATGTGTAAGAACGGAATATATATGTATAAGAACGGAACATATATGTGTAAGAAATGAATATATAGAACTAAATATAAGAACTGAATATATATGTTTAAGAACTGAATATATATTTGTAAGAATTGAATATATATGTGTAAGAACTGAATATTTATGCGTAAGAACTGAATATATATGCGTAAGAACGGAATATATATGTGTAAGAACGGAATATATATGTGGAAGAACGGAATATGTACGTGTAAGAACGGAATATATATGTGTAAGAACGGAATATATGTTTAAGAATATATATGCGTAAGAACGGATTATATATGTTTAAGAACTGAATATATATGTGTAAGAACTGAATATATATGTGTAAGAACTGAATATATATGTGTAAGAACTGAATATATATATGCGTAAGAACTGAATATATATGCGTAAAACTGAATATATATGCGTAAGAACTGAATATATATGCGTAAGAACGGAATATATATGTGTAATAACTGAATATATGTGTGTAAGAACGGAATATATATGTGTATATATGTGTAAGAACGGAATATATGTTTAAGAATATATATGCTTAAGAACGGATTATATATGTGTAAGAACTGAATATATATGTGTAAGAACTGAATATATATGTGTAAGAACTGAATAAATATGTGTAAGAACTGAATATATATATGCGTAAGAACTGAATATATATGCGTAAAACTGAATATATATGCGTAAGAACTGAATATATATGCGTAAGAACGGAATATATATGTGTAATAACTGAATATATGTGTGTAAGAACTGAATATATATGCGTAAGAACTGAATATATATGCGTAAGAACGGAATATATATGCGTAAGAACGGAATATGTATGTGTAAGAACGGAAAATATATGTGTAAGAACAGAATATATATGTGTAAGAACGGAATATATATATGTGTAAGAAGTGAATATATATGCGTAAGAACTGAATATATATGCATAAAACTGAATATATATGCGAATGAACGGAATATATATGTGTAAGAATGGAATATATACGTATAAGAACGGAATATATATGTGTAAGAACGGAATATATATGTGTAAGAACGGAATATATATGTGTAAAAACGGAATATATATGTGTAAGAACTGAATATATATGTGTAAGAAATGAATATATATGTGTAAGAACTGAATATATATTTGTAAGAACTGAATATATATATGTAAGAACTGAATATATATGCGTAAGAACGGAATATATATGCGTAAGAACTGAATATATATGTGTAAGAACGGAATATATATGTGTATATATGTGTAAGAACGGAATAAATGTGTAAGAATATATATTCGTAAGAACGGAATATATATGTGTAAGAACTGAATATATATGTGTAAGAACTGAATATATATGTGTAAGAACTGAATATATATGTGTAAGAACTGAATATATATGTGTAAAAACGGAATATATATGTGTAAGAACTGAATATATATGCGTAAGAACTGAATATATATGCGTAAGAACTGAATATATATGCGTAAGAACTGAATATATATGCGTAAGAACTGAATATATATGCGTAATAACTGAATATATATGCGTAAGAACGGAATATATATGCGTAAGAACTGAATATATATGCGTAAGAACTGAATATATATGCGTAAGAACTGAATATATATGCGTAAGAACGTAATATATATGTGTAATAACTGAATATATATGCGTTACACTGAATATATATGCGTAAGAACTGAACAAATATGTGTAAGAAATGAATATATATGCGTAAGAACTGAATATATATGCGTAAGAACGGAATATATTTGTGTAAGAACGGAATATATATGCGTAAGAACTGAATATATATGTGTAAGAACGGAATATATATGTATAAGAACGGAAAATATATGTGTAAGAATGGAATATATATGTGTAAGAACGGAATAAGTACGCGTAAGAACGGAATATATATGTGTAAGAACAGAACATATATGTGTAAGAAATGAATATATAGTACTAAATATAAGAACTGAATATATATGTGTAAGAACTGAATATATATTTGTAAGAACTGAATATATATGTGTAAGAACTGAATATATATGCGTAAGAACTGAATATATATGCGTAAGAACGGAATATATATGTGTAAGAACGGAATATATATGTGGAAGAACGGAATATGTACGTGTAAGAACGGAATATATATGTGTAAGAACGGAATATATATGTGTATATATGTGTAAGAACGGAATATATGTTTAAGAATATATATGCGTAAGAACGGATTATATATGTGTAAGAACTGAATATATATGTGTAAGAACTGAATATATATGTGTAAGAACTGAATATATATGTGTAAGAACTGAATATATATGCGTAAGAACTGAATATATATGCGTAAGAACTGAATATATATGCGTAAGAACTGAATATATATGCGTAAGAACTGAATATATATGCGTAATGACTGAATATATATGCGTAAGAACGGAATATATAAGCGTAAGAACTGAATATATATGCGTAAGAACTGAATATATATGCGTAAGAACTGAATATATATGCGTAAGAACTGAATATATATGCGTAAGAACGGAATATATTTGTGTAAGAACGGAATATATATGCGTAAGAACTGAATATATATGTGTAAGAACGGAATATATATGTATAAGAACGGAAAATATATGTGTAAGAATGGAATATATATGTGTAAGAACGGAATAAGTACGCGTAAGAACGGAATATATATGTGTAAGAACAGAACATATATGTGTAAGAAATGAATATATAGTACTAAATATAAGAACTGAATATATATGTGTAAGAACTGAATATATATTTGTAAGAACTGAATATATATGTGTAAGAACTGAATATATATGCGTAAGAACTGAATATATATGCGTAAGAACGGAATATATATGTGTAAGAACGGAATATATATGTGGAAGAACGGAATATGTACGTGTAAGAACGGAATATATATGTGTAAGAACGGAATATATATGTGTATATATGTGTAAGAACGGAATATATGTTTAAGAATATATATGCGTAAGAACGGATTATATATGTGTAAGAACTGAATATATATGTGTAAGAACTGAATATATATGTGTAAGAACTGAATATATATGTGTAAGAACTGAATATATATGCGTAAGAACTGAATATATATGCGTAAGAACTGAATATATATGCGTAAGAACTGAATATATATGCGTAAGAACTGAATATATATGCGTAATGACTGAATATATATGCGTAAGAACGGAATATATAAGCGTAAGAACTGAATATATATGCGTAAGAACTGAATATATATGCGTAAGAACTGAATATATATGCGTAAGAACTGAATATATATGCGTAAGAACGGAATATATATGTGTAAGAACTGAATATATATGCGTAAGAACGGAATATATATGCGTAAGAACGGAATATATATGTGTAAGAACGGAATATGTAATTCTAAGAACGGAATATATATGTGTAAGAACGGAATATATATGTGTATATATGTGTAAGAACGGAATATATGTGTAAGAATATATATGCGTAAGAATGGAATACATATGTTTAAGAACTGAATATATATGTGTAAGAACTGAATATATATGTGTAAGAACTGAATATATATGTGTAAGAACTGAATATATATGTGTAAGAACTGAATATATATGCGTAAGAACTGAATATATATGCGTAAGAACTGAATATATATGCGTAAGAACTGAATATATATGAGTAAGAACTGAATATATATGCGTAAGAACTAAATATATATGCGTAATAACTGAATATATATGCGTAATAACGGAATATATATGCGTAAGAACTGAATATATATGCGTAAGAACTGAATATATATGCGTAAGAACTGAATATATATGCGTAAGAACGGAATATATATGTGTAATAACTGAATATATATGCGTTAAACTGAATATATATGCGTAAGAACTGAACAAATATGTGTAAGAAATGAATATATATGCGTAAGAACTGAATATATATGCGCAAGAACGGAATATATATGTGTAAGAACGGAATATATATGCGTAAGAACTGAATATATATGTGTAAGAACGGAATATATATGTGTAACAACGGAAAATATATGTGTAACAACGGAATATATATGTGTAAGAATGGAATATATATGTGTAAGAACGGAATAAGTACGTGTAAGAACGGAATATATATGTGTAAGAACAGAACATATATGTGTAAGAAATGAATATATAGAACTAAATATAAGAACTGAATATATATGTGTAAGAACGGAATATATATTTGTAAGAACTGAATATATATGTGTAAGAACTGAATATATATGCGTAAGAACTAATATATATGCGTAAGAACGGAATATATATGTGTAAGAACGGAATATATATGTGTAAGAACGGAATATGTACGTGTAAGAACGGAATATATATGTGTAAGAACGGAATATATATGTGTATATATGTGTAAGAATGGAATATATATGTGTAAGAACTGAATATATACGTGTAATAAGTGAATATATATGTGTAAGAACTGAAAATATATGTGTAACAACGGAATATATATGTGTAAGAACGGAATATATATGTGTAAGAACGGAATAAGTACGTGTATGAACGGAATATATATGTGTAAGAACAGAACATATATGTGTAAGAAATGAATATATATGCGTAAGAACTGAATATATATGCGTAAGAACTGAATATATATGCGTAAGAACTGAATATATATGTGTAAGAACGGAATATATATGTGTAAGAACGGAATATATGTGTAAGAATATATATGCGTAAGAACGGAATATATATGTGTAAGAACGGAATATATATGCGTAAGAACTGAACATATATGCGTAAGAACGGAATATATATGCGTAAGTACGGAATATGTACGTGTAAGAACGGAATATATATGTGTAAGAACGGAATATATATGTGTAACAACTGAATATATATGTGTAAGAACTAAATATATATGTGTAAGAACTGAATATATATGCGTAAGAACTGAATATATATGCGTAAGAACTGAATATATATGCCTAAGAACTGAATATATATGCGTAAGAACTGAATATATATGCGTAAGAATTGAATATATATGCGTAAGAACCGAATATATATGCGTAAAACTGAATATATATGTGTAAGAACTGAATATATATGCGTAAGAACTGAATGTATGCGTTAGAACGCAATATATATGCGTAAGAACGGAATATATATGTGTAAGAACGGAATATATATGTGTAAGAACTGAATATATATGCGTAAGTACTGAATATATATGCATAAAACTGAATATATATGCGAAAGAACGGAAAATATATGCGTAAGAACGGAATATATGTGTAAGAACGGAATATATATGTGTAAGAACGGAATATATATGTGTAAGAACGAAATATATACGTGTAATAACGGAATATATATGTGTAAGAACGGAATATATATGTGTAAGAACGGAATATATATGTGTAAAAACGGAATATATATGTGTAAGAACTGAATATATATGTGTAAGAACTAAATATATATGTGTAAGAACTGAATATATATTCGTAAGATCTGAATATATATGTGTAAGAACTGAATATATATGCGTAAGAACTGAATATATATGCGTAAGAACGGAATATATATGTGTAAGAACGGAATATATATGTGTAAGAACGGAATATGTACGTGTAAGAACGGTATATATATGTGTAAGAACGGAATATATATGAGTATATATGTGTAAGAACAGAATATATGTGTAAGAATATATATGCGTAAGAACGGAATATATATGTGTAAGAACTGAATATATATGTGTAAGAACTGAATATATATGTGTAAGAACTGAATATATATGCGTAAAAACTGAATATATATGCGTAAGAACTGAATATATATGAGTAAGAACGGAATATATATGCGTAAGAACTGAATATATATGTGTAAGAACTAAATATATATGTGTAAGAACTGAATATATATTCGTAAGAACTGAATATATATGTGTAAGAACTGAATATATATGCGTAAGAACTGAATATATATGCGTAAGAACGGAATATATATGTGTAAGAACGGAATATATATGTGTAAGAACGGAATATGTACGTGTAAGAACGGTATATATATGTGTAAGAACGGAATATATATGAGTATATATGTGTAAGAACAGAATATATGTGTAAGAATATATATGCGTAAGAACGGAATATATATGTGTAAGAACTGAATATATATGTGTAAGAACTGAATATATATGTGTAAGAACTGAATATATATGCGTAAAAACTGAATATATATGCGTAAGAACTGAATATATATGAGTAAGAACGGAATATATATGCGTAAGAACTGAATATATATGCGTAAGAACTGAATATCTGTGCGTAAGAACTGAATATATATGCGTAAGAACTGAATATATATGCGTAAGAACGGAATATGTATGCGTAAGAACTGAATATATATGCGTAAGAACGCAATATATATGTGTAAGTACTGAATATATATGTGTAAGAACGCAATATATGTGTAAGAATATATATGCGTAAGAACGGAATATATATGTGTAAGAACGGAATATATATGCGTAAGAACTGATTATATATGTGTAAGAACTGCATATATATGTGAAAGAACGGAATATATATGCGTAAGAATATATATGCTTAAGAACGGAATATATATGTGTAAGTACGGAATATATAGGCGTAATAACTGAATATATATGCGTAAAACTGAATATGTATGCGAAAGAACGGAATATATATGCGTAAGAACGGAATATATGTGTAAGAACGGAATATATATGTGTAAGAACGGAAGATATATGTGTAAGAACTGACTATATATCTGTAAGAACTGAATATATATGCGAAAGAACTGAATATATATGCGTAAGAACTGAATATATATGCGTAAGAACTGAATATATATGCGTAAAACTGAATATATATGTGTAAGAACTGAATATATATGCGTAAGAACTGAATATATATGCGAAAGGACGGAATATATATGCGTAAGAACGGAATATATATGCGTAAGAACGGAATATATATGTGTAAGAACGGAAAATATATGTGTAAGAACGGAATATTTATGTGTAAGAACGGAATATATATGTGTAAGAACGGAATATATATGTGTAAGAAGTGAATATATATTTGTAAGAACTAAATGTATGTGTAAGAACTAATTATATATGTGTAAGAACGGAATATATACGTGTAAGAACGGTATATATATGTGTAAGAACAGAATATATATGTGTAAGAACGGAATATATATGTGTAAAAACGGAATATATATGTGTAAGAACGGAATATATACGTGTGAGAACGGAATATATACGTGTAAGAACGGAATATATATGTGTAAAAACGGAATATATATGTGTAAGAACGAAATATATACGTGTAAGAACGGAATATATACGTGTAAGAACGGAATATATATGTGTAATAACGGAATATATATGCGTTAGAACGGAAAATATATGTGTAAGAACTGAACATATATGCGTAAGAACGGAATATATATGCGTAAGTTCGGAATATGTACGTGTAAGTACGGAATATGTATGTGTAAGAACGGAATATATATTTGTAAGAACTGAATATATATGTTTAAGAACTGAATATATATGTGTAAGAGCTATATATATATGTGTAAGAACTGAATATATAGGCGTAAGAACTGAATATATATGCGTAAGAACTGAATATATATGCGCAAGAACTGAATAAATATGCGTAAGAACTGAACATATATGTGTAAGAACTGAACATATATGCTTAATAACTGAACATATATGCGTAAGAACTGAATATATATGCGTAAGAACTGAATATATACGCGTTAGAACTGAATATATATGCGTAAGAACTGAACGTATATGCGTACGAACTGAATATATATGCGTAATAACTGAACATATATGCGTAAGAACTGAACATATATGCGTAAGAACTGAATATATATGTGTTAGAACGGAATATATATGCGTAAGAACGGAATATATATTTTTAAGAACGGAATATGTATGTGTAAGAAAGAAATATATGTGTAAGAACGAAATATATATGTGTAAGAAGTGAATATATATGTGTAAGAACTAAATATATATGTGTAAGAACTGAATATATATGTGTAAGAACTGAATATATATGTGTAAAAACTGAATATATATGTGTAAGAACTGAATATATATGTGTAAGAACGGAATATATATGCGTAAGAACGGAATATATATTTTTAAGAACGGAATATGTATGTGTAAGAACGGAATATATGTGTAAGAACGGAATATATATGTGTAAGAAGTGAATATATATGCGTAAGAGCTGAATATATATGTATAAGAACGGAATATATATGTAAAAACGGAATATATATGTGTAAGAACGGAATATATACGTGTAAGAACGGAATATATATGTGTAAGAACGGAATATATATGCGTTAGAACGGAAAATATATGTGTAAGAACTTAACATATATGCGTAAGAACGGAATATATATGCGTAAGTACGGAATATGTACGTGTAAGAACGGAATATGTTTGTGTTAGAACGGAATATGTATTTGTAAGAACTGAATATATGTGTAAGAACTGAATATATATATGTAAGAGCTGAATATATATGTGTAAGAACTGAATATATATGCGTAAGAACTGAATATATATGTGTAAGAACGGAATATATATGTGTAAGAACGGAATATATCTGTGTAAGAAGTGAATATATATGTGTAAGAACTAAATATATGTGTAAGAACTAATTATATATGTGTAAGAAAGGAATGTATACGTGTAAGAACGGGATATATATGTGTAAGAACAGAATATATATGTGTAAGAACGGAAAATATATGTGTAAAAACGGAATATATATGTGTAAGAACGGAATATATACGTGTAAGAACGGAATATATACGTGTAAGAACGGAATATATATGTGTAAAAACGAAATATATATGTGTAAGAACGGAATATATACGTGTAAGAACGGAATATATACGTGTAAGAACGGAATATATATGTGTTGAACGGAATATATATGCGTTAGAACGGAAAATATATGTGTAAGAACTGAACATATATGCGTAAGAACGGAATATATATGCGTAAGTTCGGAATATGTACGTGTAAGAACGGAATATTTATGTGTAAGAACGGAATATATATTTGTAAGAACTGAATATATATGTGTAAGAACTGAATATATATGTGTAAGAGCTGAATATATATGTGTAAGAACTGAATATATATGCATAAGAACTGAATATATATGCGTAAGAACTGAATATATATGCGTAAGAACTGAATATATATGCGTAAGAACTGAATATATATGCGTAAGAACGGAATATATATTTGTAAGAACGGAATATGTATGTGTAAGAACGGAATATATATTTGTAAGAACGGAATATATATGCGTAAGAACGGAATATGTACGTGTAAGAACGGAATATGTTTGTGTTAGAACGGAATATGTATTTGTAAGAACTGAATATATGTGTAAGAACTGAATATATATATGTAAGAGCTGAATATATATGTGTAAGAACTGAATATATATGCGTAAGAACTGAATATATATGTGTAAGAACGGAATATATATGTGTAAGAACGGAATATATCTGTGTAAGAAGTGAATATATATATGTGTAAGAACTAAATATATGTGTAAGAACTAATTATATATGTGTAAGAAAGGAATGTATACGTGTAAGAACGGGATATATATGTGTAAGAACAGAATATATATGTGTAAGAACGGAAAATATATGTGTAAAAACGGAATATATATGTGTAAGAACGGAATATATACGTGTAAGAACGGAATATATACGTGTAAGAACGGAATATATATGTGTAAAAACGAAATATATATGTGTAAGAACGGAATATATACGTGTAAGAACGGAATATATACGTGTAAGAACGGAATATATATGTGTTGAACGGAATATATATGCGTTAGAACGGAAAATATATGTGTAAGAACTGAACATATATGCGTAAGAACGGAATATATAAGCGTAAGTTCGGAATATGTACGTGTAAGAACGGAATATGTATGTGTAAGAACGGAATATATATTTGTAAGAACTGAATATATATGTGTAAGAACTGAATATATATGTGTAAGAGCTGAATATATATGTGTAAGAACTGAATATATATGCGTAAGAACTGAATATATATGCGTAAGAACTGAATATATATGCGTAAGAACTGAATATATATGCGTAAGAACGGAATATATATTTGTAAGAACGGAATATGTATGTGTAAGAACGGAATATATATTTGTAAGAACGGAATATATATGCGTAAGAACGGAATATATATGTGTAAGAACGGAATATGTATGTGTAAGAACGGAATATATATTTGTAAGAACTGAATATATATGTGTAAGAACGAAATATATATGTGTAAGAATGGAATATATATGTGTAAGAACGGAATATATATGTGTAAGAACGGAATATTTATGTGTAAGAACGGAATATATATGTGTAAGAACGGAATATATGTGTAAGAATATATATGCGTAAGAAAGGAATATATATGTGTAAGAATGGAATATATATGCGTAAGAACTAATTATATATGTGTAAGAACTGAATATATATGTGTAAGAACTGAATATATATGCGTAAGAACTGAATATATATACGAAAGAACGGAATATATATGCGTAAGAACTGAATATATATGCGTAAGAACGGAATATATATGCGTAAGAACGGAATATATATGTGTAAGAACGGAATATATATGTGTAAGAACGGAATATATATGTGTAAGAACGGAATATATATGTGTAAGAAGTGATTATATATGTGTAAGAACTAAATATATATGTGTAAGAACTGAATATATATGTGTAAGAACTGAATATATATGTGTAAGAACTGAATATATATGCGTAATAACTGAATATATATGCGTAAGAACTGAATATATATGCGTAAGAGCTGAATATATATGTATAAGAACGGAATATATATGTGTAAAAACGGAATATATATGTGTAAGAACGGAATATATACGTGTAAGAACGGAATATATACGTGTAAGAACGGAATATATATGCGTTAGAACGGAAAATATATGTGTAAGAACTGAACATATATGCGTAAGAACGGAATATATATTTTTTAAGTACGGAATATGTACGTGTAAGAACGGAATATGTATGTGTAAGAACGGAATATGTATTTGTAAGAACTGAATATATATGTGTAAGAACTGAATATATATGTGTAAGAGCTGAATATATACGTGTAAGAACGGAATATATATGTGTAAGAACGGAATATATATGCGTTAGAACGGAAAATATATGTGTAAGAACTTAACATATATGCGTAAGAACGGAATATATATGCGTAAGTACGGAATATGTACGTGTAAGAACGGAATATGTTTGTGTTAGAACGGAATATGTATTTGTAAGAACTGAATATATGTGTAAGAACTGAATATATATATGTAAGAGCTGAATATATATGTGTAAGAACTGAATATATATGCGTAAGAACTGAATATATATGTGTAAGAACGGAATATATATGTGTAAGAACGGAATATATCTGTGTAAGAAGTGAATATATATGTGTAAGAACTAAATATATGTGTAAGAAAGGAATGTATACGTGTAAGAACGGGATATATATGTGTAAGAACAGAATATATATGTGTAAGAACGGAACATATATGTGTAAAAACGGAATATATATGTGTAAGAACGGAATATATACGTGTAAGAACGGAATATATACGTGTAAGAACGGAATATATATGTGTAAAAACGAAATATATATGTGTAAGAACGGAATATATACGTGTAAGAACGGAATATATACGTGTAAGAACGGAATATATATGTGTTGAACGGAATATATATGCGTTAGAACGGAAAATATATGTGTAAGAACTGAACATATATGCGTAAGAACGGAATATATATGCGTAAGTTCGGAATATGTACGTGTAAGAACGGAATATTTATGTGTAAGAACGGAATATATATTTGTAAGAACTGAATATATATGTGTAAGAACTGAATATATATGTGTAAGAGCTGAATATATATGTGTAAGAACTGAATATATATGCGTAAGAACTGAATATATATGCGTAAGAACTGAATATATATGCGTAAGAACTGAATATATATGCGTAAGAACTGAACATATATGCGTAAGAACGGAATATATATTTGTAAGAACGGAATATGTATGTGTAAGAACGGAATATATATTTGTAAGAACGGAATATATATGCGTAAGAACGGAATATGTACGTGTAAGAACGGAATATGTTTGTGTTAGAACGGAATATGTATTTGTAAGAACTGAATATATGTGTAAGAACTGAATATATATATGTAAGAGCTTAATATATATGTGTAAGAACTGAATATATATGCGTAAGAACTGAATATATATGTGTAAGAACGGAATATATATGTGTAAGAACGGAATATATCTGTGTAAGAAGTGAATATATATGTGTAAGAACTAAATATATGTGTAAGAACTAATTATATATGTGTAAGAAAGGAATGTATACGTGTAAGAACGGGATATATATGTGTAAGAACAGAATATATATGTGTAAGAACTGAAAATATATGTGTAAAAACGGAATATATATGTGTAAGAACGGAATATATACGTGTAAGAACGGAATATATACGTGTAAGAACGGAATATATATGTGTAAAAACGAAATATATATGTGTAAGAACGGAATATATACGTGTAAGAACGGAATATATACGTGTAAGAACGGAATATATATGTGTTGAACGGAATATATATGCGTTAGAACGGATAATATATGTGTAAGAACTGAACATATATGCGTAAGAACGGAATATAAATGCGTAAGTTCGGAATATGTACGTGTAAGAACGGAATATGTATGTGTAAGAACGGAATATATATTTGTAAGAACTGAATATATATGTGTAAGAACTGAATATATATGTGTAAGAGCTGAATATATATGTGTAAGAACTGAATATATATGCGTAAGAACTGAATATATATGCGTAAGAACTGAATATATATGCGTAAGAACTGAATATATATGCGTAAGAACTGAATATATATGCGTAAGAACGGAATATATATTTGTAAGAACGGAATATGTATGTGTAAGAACGGAATATATATTTGTAAGAACGGAATATATATGCGTAAGAACGGAATATATATGTGTAAGAACGGAATATGTATGTGTAAGAACGGAATATATATTTGTAAGAACTGAATATATATGTGTAAGAACGAAATATATATGTGTAAGAATGGAATATATATGTGTAAGAACGGAATATATATGTGTAAGAACGGAATATTTATGTGTAAGAACGGTATATATATATGTGTAAGAACGGAATATATATGTGTAAGAACGGAATATATGTATAAGAATATATATGCGTAAGAACGGAATATATATGTGTAAGAACGGAATATATATGTGTAAGAACTGAATATATATGTGTAAGAACTGAATATATATGTGTAAGAACTGAATATATATGTGTTAGAACTGAATATATATGTGTAAGAACTGAATATATATGCGTTAGAACTGAATATATATGCGTAAGAACTGAATATATATGCGTAAGAATTGAATATATATGTTTAAGAACTAGATATATATGCGTAAGAACTGAATATATATGCGTAAGAACTGAATATATATGCGTAAGAACGGAATATATATATGTAAGAACGGAATATATCTCTAAGAATTGAATATATATGTGTAAGAACGGAATATATGTGTAAGAATATATATGCGTAAGAAAGGAATATATATGTGTAAGAATGGAATATATATGCGTAAGAACTAATTATATATGTGTAAGAACTGAATATATATGTGTAAGAACTGAATATATATGCGTAAGAACTGAATATATATACGAAAGAACGGAATATATATGCGTAAGAACTGAATATATATGCGTAAGAACGGAATATATATGCGTAAGAACGGAATATATATGTGTAAGAACGGAATATATATGTGTAAGAACGGAATATATATGTGTAAGAACGGAATATATATGTGTAAGAACGGAATATATATGTGTAAGAAGTGATTATATATGTGTAAGAACTAAATATATATGTGTAAGAACTGAATATATATGTGTAAGAACTGAATATATATGTGTAAGAACTGAATATATATGCGTAATAACTGAATATATATGCGTAAGAACTGAATATATATGCGTAAGAGCTGAATATATATGTATAAGAACGGAATATATATGTGTAAAAACGGAATATATACGTGTAAGAAAGGAATATATATGTGTAAGAACGGAATATATATGCGTTAGAACGGAAAATATATGTGTAAGAACTGAACATATATGCGTAAGAACGGAATATATATTTTTTAAGTACGGAATATGTACGTGTAAGAACGGAATATGTATGTGTAAGAACGGAATATGTATTTGTAAGAACTGAATATATATGTGTAAGAACTGAATATATATGTGTAAGAGCTGAATATATATGTGTAAGAACTGAATAAATATGCGTAAGAACTGAACATATATGTGTAAGAACTGAACATATATGCGTAATAACTGAACATATATGCGTAAGAACTGAATATATATGCGTAAGAACTGAATATATGCGTAAGAACTGAATATATATGCGTTATAACTGAATATATATGCGTAAGAACTGAATATATATGCGTACGAACTGAATATATATGCGTAATAACTGAACATATATGCGTAAGAACTGAACATATATGCGTAAGAACTGAATATATATGTGTAAGAACAGAATATATGCGTAAGAACGGAATATATATGTGTAAGAACGAAATATGTATGTGTAAGAACGGAATATATATTTGTAAGAACGAAATATATATGCGTAAGAATAGAATATATATGTGTAAGAACGGAATATGTATGTGTAAGAACGGAATATATATTTGTAAAACGAATATATATGTGTAAGAACGAAATATATATGTGTAAAGAATGGGATATATATGTGTAAGAACGGAATATATATGTGTAAGAACGGAATATATATGTGTAAGAACGGAATATATATGTGTAAGAACGGAATATATGTATAAGAATATATATGCGTAAGAACGGAATATATATGTGTAAGAACTGAATATATATGTGTAAGAACTGAATATATATGTGTTAGAACTGAATATATATGTGTAAGAACTGAATATATATGTGTTAGAACTGAATATATATGTGTAAGAACTGAATATATATGCGTAAGAATTGGATTTATATGCGTAAGAACTGAATATATATGCGTAAGAACTGAATATATATGCGTAAGAATGGAATATATATGCGTAAGAACTGAATATATATGCGTAAGAACGGAATATATATGTGTAAGAACGGAATATATATCTCTAAGAACTGAATATATATGTGTAAGAACGGAATATATGTGTAAGAATATATATGCGAAAGAAAGGAATATATATGTGTAAGAACGGAATATATATGCATAAGAACTAATTATATATGTGTAAGAACTGAATATATATGTGTAAGAACTGAATATATATGCGTAAGAACTGAATATATACGCGTAAAAGTGAATATATATGCGAAAGAACGGAATATATATGCGTAAGAACTGAATATATATGCTTAAGAACGGAATATATATGCGTAAGAACGGAATATATATGTGTAAGAACGGAATATATATTTGTAAGTACGGAATATATATGTGTAAGAACGGAATATAAATGTGTAAGAACGGAATATATATGTGTAAGAAGTGAATATATATGTGTAAGAACTAAATATATATGTGTAAGACTGAATATATATGTGTAAGAACTGAATATATATGTGTAAGAACTGAATATATATGCGTAAGAACTGAACTATATATGCGTAAGAACTGAATATATATGCGTAAGAGCTGAATATATATGTGTAAGAACGGAATATATATGTGTAAAAACGGAATATATATGTGTAAGAACGGAATATATACGTGTAAGAACGGAATATATACGTGTAAGAACGGAATATATATGTGTAAGGAAGAATATATATGCGTTAGAACGGAAAATATATGTGTAAGAATTGAACATATATGCGTAAGAACGGAATATATATGCGTAAGTACGGAATATGTACGTGTTAGAACGGAATATGTATGTGTAATAACGGAATATATATTTGTAAGAACTGAATATATATGTGAAAGAACTGAATATATATGTGTAAGAACTGAATATATATGCGTAAGAACTGAATATATATGCGTAAGAACTGAATATATATGCGCAAGAACTGAATAAATTTGCGTAAGAACTGAACATATATGTGTAAGAACTGAAAATATAATGCGTAATAACTGAACATATATGTGTAAGAACTGAATATATATGCGTAAGAACTGAATATATGCGTAAGAACTGAATATATATGCTTTAGAACTGAGTATATATATATGTGTAAGAACGGAATATATATGTGTATATATGTGGTAAGAACGGAATATATATGCGTAAAAACTGAATATATATGCGTAAAACTGAATATATATGCGAAAGAACGGAATATATATGCGTAAGAACGGAATATATATGTGTAAGAACGGAATATATATGTGTAAAAAACGGAATATATATGTGAAAGAACTGAATATATATGTATAAGAACTGACTATATATCTGTAAGAACAGAATATATATGCGTAAGAACTGAATATATATGCGTAAGAACTGAACATATATGCGTAAGAACTGAATATATATGCGTAAGAACTGAACATATATGCGTAAGAACTGAATGTATATGCGTAAGAACGGAATATATATGGTTAAGAACGGAATATATATGTGTAAGAACGGAATATATATGTGTAAGAACTGAATATATATGTGTAAGAAACGAAATATATATGTGTAAGAAACGGAATATATATGTGTAAGAACGGAATATATACGTGTAAGAACAGAATATATATGTGTAAGTACAGAATATATATGTGTAAAACGGAATATATATGTGTAAAAACGGAATATATATGTGTAAGAACTGAAGATATTTTTGTAAGAACTGACTACATATGTGTAAGAACTGAATATATATGCGTAAGAACTGAATATATATGCGTAAGAACTGAATATATATGCGTAAGAACTGAATATATATAAGTAAAACTGAATATATATGTGTAAGAACTGAATATATATGCTTAAGAACTGAATATATATGCGTAAGAACTGAATATATATGCGTAAGAAGTGAATATATATGTGTAAGAACTGAATATATATGTGTAAGAACTGAATATATATGTGTAAGAACGGAATATATATGTGTAAGAACGGAATAAATATGTGTAAGAACGGAATATATATGTGTATGAACTGAATATATATGTGTAAGAATTGAATATATATGTGTAAGAACTGAATATATATGCGTAATAACTGAATATATATGCATAAGAACTGAATATATATGCGTAAGAACTGAATATATATGGGTATAAACTGAATATATATGGGAAAGAACGGAATATATATGCGTAAGAACGGAATATATGTGTAAGAACGGAATATATATTTGTAAGAACGGAATATATATGTGTAAGAACGAAATATAAATGTGTAAGAATGGAATATATATGTGTAAGAACGGAATATATATGCGTAAGAACTGAATATATATGCGTAAGAACGGAATATATATGTGTAAGAACGGAATATATATCTCTAAGAACTGAATATATATGTGTAAGAACGGAATATATGTGTAAGAATATATATGCGTAAGAAAGGAATATATATGTGTAAGAACGGAATATATATGCGTAAGAACTAATTATATATGTGTAAGAACTGAAAATATATGTGTAAGAACTGAATTTATATGCGTATGAACTGAATATATATGCATAAAACTGAATATATATGCGAAAGAACTGAATATATAGGCGTAAGAACTGAATATATATGCGTAAGAACGGAATATATATCCGTAAGAACGGAATATATATGTGTAAGAACGGAATATATATTTGTAAGAACGGAATATATATGTGTAAGAACGGAATATATATGTGTAAGAACTAAATATATATGTGTAAGAACTGAATATATATGTGTAGAACTGAATATATGTGTAAGAACTGAATATATATGTGAAAGAACTGAATATATATGCGTAAGAACTGAATATATATTCGTTAGAAGTGAATATATATGCGTAAGAGCTGAATATATATGTGTAAGAACGGAATATATATGTGTAAAAACGGAATATATATGTGTAAGAACTGAATATATATGTGTAAGAACGGAATATATATGTGTAAGAACGAAATATAAATGTGTAAGAATGGAATATATATGTGTAAGAACGGAATATATATGCGTAAGAACCTGAATATATATGCGTAAGAACGGAATATATATGTGTAAGAACGGAATATATATCTCTAAGAACTGAATATATATGTGTAAGAACGGAATATATGTGTAAGAATATATATGCGTAAGAAAGGAATATATATGTGTAAGAACGGAATATATATGCGTAAGAACTAATTATATATGTGTAAGAACTGAAAATATATGTGTAAGAACTGAATTTTATATGCGTAAGAACTGAATATATATGCATAAGAACTGAATATATATGCGAAAGAACTGAATATATATGCGTAAGAACTGAATATATATGCGTAAGAACGGAATATATATCCGTAAGAACGGAATATATATGTGTAAGAACGGAATATATATTTGTAAGAACGGAATATATATATGTAAGAACGGAATATATTGTGTAAGAAGTGAATATACATGTGTAAGAACTAAATATAATGTGTAAGAACTGAATATTATATGTGTAAGAACTGAATATATATGTGTAAGAACTGAATATATATGTGTAAGAACTGAATATATATGCGTAAGAACTGAATATATATTCGTAAGAAGTGAATATATATGCGTAAGAGCTGAATATATATGTTTAAGAACGGCAATATATATGTGTAAAAACGGAATATATATGAGTAAGAACGGAATATATACGTCTTAGAACGGAATATATACGTGTAAGAACGAAATATATATGTGTAAGAACGGAATATATATGCGTTAGAACGGAAAATATATGAGTAAGAACTGAACATATATGCGTAAGAACGGAATATATATGCGTAAGTACAGAATATGTACGTGTAAGAACGGAATATGTATGTGTAAGAACGGAATATATATTTGTAAGAACTGAATATATATGTGTAAGAACTGAATATATATGTGTAAGAACGGAATATATATGAGTAAGAACTGAATATATATGCGTAAGAACTGAATATATATGCGCAAGAACTGAATAAATATGCGTAAGAACTGAATCATATAGGTGTAAGAACTGAACATATATTGCGTAAGAACTGAATATATATGCGTAAGAACTGAATATATGCGTAAGAACTGAATATATATGCGTTAGAACTGAATATATATGCGTAAGAACTGAACATATATGCGTACGAACTGAATATATATGCGTAATAACTGAACATATATGCGTAAGAACTGAATATATATGCGTAAAAAACTTAATATATATGTGTAAGAACTGAATATATATGCGTAAGAACGGAATATATATGTGTAAAGAACGGAATATGTATGTGTAAGAACGGAATATATATTTGTAAGAACGGAATATATATGCGTAAGAACGGAATATATATGTGTAAGAACGGAATATGTATGTGTAAGAACGGAATATATATTTGTAAGAACGGAATATATATGTGTGAGAACGAAATATAAATGTGTAAGAATGGAATATATATGTGTAAGAAATGAATATATATGTGTAAGAACGGAATATGTATGTGTAAGAACGGAATATATATGTGTAGAAACGGAATATGTATGTGTAATAACGGAATATATGTGTAAGAATATATATGCGTAAGAACGGAATATATATGTGTAAGAACGGAATATATATGCGTTAGAACTGAATATATATGCGTAAGAATTGAACATATATGCGTAAGAACTGAATATTATGCGTAGGAACTGAATATATATGCGTAAGAACGGAATGTATATGCGTAAGAACTGAATATATATGCGTAAGAACTGAATATATATGCGTAAAACTGAATATATATGTGTAAGAACAGAATATATATGCGTAAGAACTGAATATATATCCGTAAGAACTGATTATATATGCGAAAGAACGGAATATATATGTGTAAGAACGGAATATATATGTGTAAGAACAGAATATATATGCGTAAGAACTGAATATATATCCGTAAGAACTGAATATATATGCGAAAGAACGGAATATATATGTGTAAGAACGGAATATATATGCGTAAGAACGGAATATATATGTGTAAGAACGGAACATATATGTGTAAGAACGGAATATATATGTGTAAGAACGAAATATAAATGTGTAAGAATGGAATATATATGTGTAAGAACGGAATATATATGCGTAAGAACTGAATATATATGCGTAAGAACGGAATATATATGTGTAAGAACGGAATATATATCTCTAAGAACTGAATATATATGTGTAAGAACGGAATATATGTGTAAGAATATATATGCGTAAGAAAGGAATATATATGTGTAAGAACGGAATATATATGCGTAAGAATTAATTATATATGTGTAAGAACTGAAAATATATGTGTAAGAACTGAATTTATATGCGTAAGAACTGAATATATATGCATAAAACTGAATATATATGCGAAAGAACTGAATATAGGCGTAAGAACTGAATATATATGCGTAAGAACGGAATATATATCCGTAAGAACGGAATATATATGTGTAAGAACGGAATATATATTTGTAAGAACGGAATATATATGTGTAAGAACGGAATATATATGTGTAAGAAGTGAATATATATGTGTAAGAACTAAATATATATTTGTAAGAACGGAATATATATGTGTAAGAACGGAATATATATGTGTAAGAAGTGAATATATATGTGTAAGAACTAAATATATATGTGTAAGAACTGAATATATATGTGTAAGAACTGAATATATATGTGTAAGAACTGAATATATATGTGTAAGAACTGAATATATATGCGTAAGAACTGAATATATATTCGTAAGAAGTGAATATATATGCGTAAGAGCTGAATATATATGTGTAAGAACGGAATATATATGTGTAAAAACGGAATATATATGTGTAAGAACTGAATATATATGTGTAAGAACGGAATATATATGTGTAAGAACGAAATATAAATGTGTAAGAATGGAATATATATGTGTAAGAACGGAATATATATGCGTAAGAACTGAATATATATGCGTAAGAACGGAATATATATGTGTAAGAACGGAATATATATCTCTAAGAACTGAATATATATGTGTAAGAACGGAATATATGTGTAAGAATATATATGCGTAAGAAAGAATATATATGTGTAAGAACGGAATATATATGCGTAAGAACTAATTATATATGTGTAAGAACTGAAAATATATGTGTAAGAACTGAATTTATATGCGTAAGAACTGAATATATATGCATAAAACTGAATATATATGCGAAAGAACTGAATATATATGCGTATATGCGTAAGAACTGAATATATATGCGTAAGAACGGAATATATATCCGTAAGAACGGAATATATATGTGTAAGAACGGAATATATATTTGTAAGAACTGAATATATATATGTAAGAACGGAATATATATGTGTAAGAAGTGAATATATATGTGTAAGAACTAAATATATATGTGTAAGAACTGAATATATATGTGTAAGAACTGAATATATATGTGTAAGAACTGAATATATATGTGTAAGAACTGAATATATATGCGTAAGAACTGAATATATATTCGTAAGAAGTGAATATATATGCGTAAGAGCTGAATATATATGTGTAAGAACGGAATATATATGTGTAAAAAACGGAATATATATGTGTAAGAACGGAATATATACGTCTTAGAACGGAATATATACGTGTAAGAACGAAATATATATGTGTAAGAACGGAATATATATGCGTTAGAACGGAAAATATATGAGTAAGAACTGAACATATATGCGTAAGAACGGAATATATATGCGTAAGTACAGAATATGTACGTGTAAGAACGGAATATGTATGTGTAAGAACGGAATATATATTTGTAAGAACTGAATATATATGTGTAAGAACTGAATATATATGTGTAAGAGCTGAATATATATGTGTAAGAACGGAATATATATGAGTAAGAACTGAATATATATGCGTAAGAAATGAATATATATGCGCAAGAACTGAATAAATATGCGTAAGAACTGAACATATAGGTGTAAGAACTGAACATATATGCGTAAGAACTGAATATATATGCGTAAGAACTGAATATATGCGTAAGAACTGAATATATATGCGTTAGAACTGAATATATATGCGTAAGAACTGAACATATATGCGTACGAACTGAATATATATGCGTAATAACTGAACATATATGCGTAAGAACTGAACATATATGCGTAAAAACTTAATATATATGTGTAAGAACTGAATATATATGCGTAAGAACGGAATATATATGTGTAAGAACGGAATATGTATGTGTAAGAACGGAATATATATTTGTAAGAACGGAATATATATGCGTAAGAACGGAATATATATGTGTAAGAACGGAATATGTATGTGTAAGAACGGAATATATATTTGTAAGAACGGAATATATATGTGTGAGAACGAAATATAAATGTGTAAGAATGGAATATATATGTGTAAGAACTGAATATATATGTGTAAGAACGGAATATGTATGTGTAAGAACGGAATATATATGTGTAAAAACGGAATATGTATGTGTAATAACGGAATATATGTGTAAGAATATATATGCGTAAGAACGGAATATATATGTGTAAGAACGGAATATATATGCGTTAGAACTGAATATATATGCGTAAGAATTGAACATATATGCGTAAGAACTGAATATTATGCGTAGGAACTGAATATATATGCGTAAGAACGGAATGTATATGCGTAAGAACTGAATATATATGCGTAAGAACTGAATATATATGAGTAAGAACTGAATATATATACGTAAGAACTGAATATATATGCGTAAGAACGGAATATATATGTGTAAGAAAGGAATATATATGCGTAAGAACGGAATATATATGTGTAAGAACGGAACATATATGTGTAAGAACGGAAATATATATATGTAAGAACGGAATATATATGTGTAAAAACGGAATATATATCTGTACGAACGGAATATATACGTGTAAGAACGGAATATATACGTGTAAGAACGGAATATATATGTGTAAGAACGGAATATATATGCGTTAGAACGGAAAATATATGTGTAAGAACTAAACATATATGCGTAAGAACGGAATATATATGTGTAAGAACTGAATATATATGTGTAAGAACTAAATATATATGTGTAAGAACTGAATATATATGTGTAAGAACTGAATATATATGTGTAAGAACTGTATATATATGCGTAAGAACTGAATATATATGCGTTAGAACTGAATATATATGTGTAAGAACAGAATATATATGCGTTAGAACTGAATATATATGCGTCAGAACGGAATATATATGTGTAAGAACGGAAAATATATGTGTAAGAACGGAATATATATATGTAAGAACGGAATATATATGTGTAAGAACGGAATATATATGTGTAAGAACGGAATATATATGTGTAAGAAGTGAATATATATGTGTAAGAAATGAATATATATGTGTAAGAACGGAATATATATGCGTAAGAACGGAATATATATGCGTAAGAACTGAATATATATGCGTAAGAACGGAATATATATGTGTAAGAACGAAATATATGTGTGTAAGAACTGAATATATATGTGTAAGAACGGAATGTATGTGTAAGAATATATATGCGTAAGAACGGAAAATATATGTGTAAGAACTGTATATATATGTGTAAGAACTGAATATATATGTGTAAGAACTGAATATATATGTGTAAGAACTGAATATATATGTGTAAGAACTGAATATATATGTGTAAGAACTGAATATATATGTGTAAGAACGGAATATATATGAGTAAGAACGGAATATATATGCGTAAGAACTGAATATATATGCGTAAGAACGGAATATATATGTGTAAGAACGGAATATATGTGTGTAAGGACTGAATATATATGTGTAAGAACGGAATGTATGTGTAAGAATATATATGTGTAAGAACGGAAAATATATGTGTAAGAACTGTATATATATGTGTAAGAACTGAATATATATGTGTAAGAACTGAATATATATGTGTAAGAACTGAATATATATGTGTAAGAACTGAATATATATGTGTAAGAACTGAATATATAGGCGTAAGAACTGAATATATATGCGTCAGAACTGAATATATATGCGTAAGAACTGAATATATATGCGTAAGAACTAAAAATATATGCGTAAGAACTGAATATATATGCGTAAGAACTGAATATATATGAGTAAGAACGGAATATATATGTGTAAGAACTGAATATATATGTGTAAGAACGGAATATATATGTGTAAGAACGGAATATATATGTGTAAGAACGGAATGTATGTGTAAGAATATATATGCGTAAGAACGGAAAACATTATGTGTAAGAACTGTATATATATGTGTAAGAACTGAATATATATGTGTAAGAACTGAATATATATGTGTAAGAACTGAATATATATGCGTAAGAACTGAATATATATGCGTAAGAAGTGAATATATATGCGTAAGAGCTGAATATATATGTGTAAAAACGGAATATATATGTGTAAGAACGGAATATATACGTGTAAGAACGGAATATATACGTGTAAGAACGGAATATATATGTGTAAGAACGGAATATATATGCGTTAGAACGGAAAATATATGTGTAAGAACTGAACATATATGTGTAAGAACGGAATATATATGCGTAAGTACGGAATATGTACGTGTAAGAACGGAATATGTATGTGTAAGAACGGAATATATATTTGTAAGAACTGAATATATATGTGTAAGAACTGAATATATATGTGTAAGAGCTGAATATATATGTGTAAGAACTGAATATAAATGAGTAAGAACTGAATATATATGCGTAAGAACTGAATATATATGCGCAAGAACTGAATAAATATGCGTAAGAACTGAACATATAGGTGTAAGAACTGAACATATATGCGTAATAACTGAACATATATGCGTAAGAACTGAATATATATGCGTAAGAACTGAATATATATGTGTAAGAACGGAATATGTATGTTTAAGAACGGAATATATATTTGTAAGAACGGAATATATATGCGTAAGAACGGAATATATATGTGTAAGAACGGAATATTTATGTGTAAGAACGGAATATATATTTGTAAGAACGGAATATATATGTGTGTGAGAACGAAATATAAATGTGTAAGAATGGAATATATATGTGTAAGAACGGAATATATATGTGTAAGAACGGAATATGTATGTGTAAGAACGGAATATATATGTGTAAGAACGGAATATGTATGTGTAAGAACCGAATATATGTGTAAGAATATATATGCGTAAGAACGGAATATATATGTGTAAGAACGGAATATATATGCGTTAGAACTGAATATATATGCCTAAGAATTGAACATATATGCGTAAGAACTGAATATTATGCGTAGGAACTAAATATATATGAGTAAGATCTGAATATATATCCGTAAGAACTGAATATATATGCGTAAGAACGGAATATATATGTGTAAGAAAGGAATATATATGCGTAAGAACGGAATATATATGTGTAAGAACGGAACATATATGTGTAAGAACGGAATATATATATGTAAGAACGGAATATATATGTGTAAAAAACGGAATATATATGTGTAAGAACGGAATATATACGTGTAAGAACGGAAGATATACGTGTAAGAACGGAATATATATGTGTAAGAACGGAATATATATGCGTTAGAACGGAATATATATGTGTAAGAACTAAACATATATGCGTAAGAACGGAATATATATGTGTAAGAACTGAATATATATGTGTAAGAACTAAATATATATGTGTAAGAACTGAATATATATGTGTAAGAACTGAATATATATGTGTAAGAACTGAATATATATGCGTAAGAACTGAATATATATGCGTTAGAACTGAATATATATGTGTAAGAACAGAATATATATGCGTTAGAACTGAATATATATGCGTCAGAACGGAATATATATGTGTAAGAACGGAAAATATATGTGTAAGAACGGAATATATATATGTAATAACGGAATATATATGTGTAAGAACGGAATATATATGTGTAAGAACGGAATATATATGTGTAAGAAGTGAATATATATGTGTAAGAAATGAATATATATGTGTAAGAACGGAATATATATGCGTAAGAACGGAATATATATGCGTAAGAACTGAATATATATGCGTAAGAACGGAATATATATGTGTAAGAACGAAATATATGTGTGTAAGAACTGAATATATATGTGTAAGAACGGAATGTATGTGTAAAGAATATATATGCGTAAGAACGGAAAATATATGTGTATGAACTGTATATATATGTGTAAGAACTGAATATATATGTGTAAGAACTGAATATATATGTGTAAGAACTGAATATATATGTGTAAGAACTGAATATATATGTGTAAGAACTGAATATATATGTGTAAGAACTGAATATATATGTGTAAGAACTGAATATATATGCGTCAAAACTGAATATATATGCGTAAGAACTGAATATATATGCGTAAGAACTAAAAATATATGGCTAAGAACTGAATATATATGCGTAAGAACTGCATATATAATGAGTAAGAACGGAATATATATGTGTAAGAACTGAATATATATGTGTAAGAACGGAATATATATGTGTAAGAACGGAATATATATGCGTAAGAACTGACTATATATGCGTAAAACTGAATATATATGCGAAAGAACGAAATATATATGCGTAAGAACGGAATATATATGTGTAAGAACGGAATATATATGTATAAGAACGGAATATATATGTGTAAGAACTGAATATATATGTGTAAGAACGGAATATATATGTGTAAGAACTGAATATATATGTGTAAGAACTGAATATATATGTGTAAGAACTGAATATATATGCGTCAGAACTGAATATATATGCGTAAGAACTGAATATATATGCGTAAGAACTAAAAATATATGCGTAAGAACTGAATATATATGCGTAAGAACTGAATATATATGAGTAAGAACGGAATATATATGTGTAAGAAACTGAATATATATGTGTAAGAACGGAATATATATGTGTAAGAACGGAATATATATGTGTAAGAACGGAATGTATGTGTAAGAATATATATGCGTAAGAACGGAAATTATATGTGTAAGAACTGTATATATATGTGTAAGAACTGAATATATATGTGTAAGAACTGAATATATATGTGTAAGAACTGAATATATATGTGTAAGAACTGAATATATATGCGTCAGAACTGAATATATATGCGTAAGAACGGAATATAAACGTGTAAGAACGGAATATATATGTGTAAGTACAGAATATATATGTGTAAAACGGAATATATATGTGTAAAAACGGAATATATATGTGTAAGAACTGAAGATATTTTTGTAAGAACTGACTACATATGTGTAAGAACTGAATATATATGCGAAAGTACTGAATATATATGCGTAAGAACTGAATATATATGCGTAAGAACTGAATATATATAAGTAAAACTGAATATATATGTGTAAGAACTGAATATATATGCGTAAGAACTGAATATATATGCGTAAGAACTGAATATATATGCGTAAGAACTGAATATATATGTGTAAGAAGTGAATATATATGTGTAAGAACTGAGTATATATGTGTAAGAACGGAATATATATGTGTAAGAACGGAATAAATATGTGTTAGAACGGAATATATATGTGTAAGAACTGAATATATATGTGTAAGAACTGAATATATATGTGTAAGAACTGAATATATATGTGTAAGAACTGAATATATATGCGTAATAACTGAATATATATGCGTAAGAACTGAATATATATGCGTAAGAACTGAATATATATGGGTAAAACTAAATATATATGGGAAAGAACGGAATAAATATGCGTAAGAACGGAATATATGTGTAAGAACGGAATATATATGTGTAAGAACGGAATATACAAGTGTAAGAACGGAATATATACGTGTAAGAACGGAATATATATGTGTAAGAACGGTATATATATGTGTAAGAACGGAATATATATGTGTAAGAACGGAATATATATGCGTAAGAACTGAATATATATGAGTAAGAACTGAATATATATCCGTAAAAACTGAATATATATGCGTAAGAACGGAATATATATGTGTAAGAAAGGAATATATATGCGTAAGAACGGAATATATATGTGTAAGAACGGAACATATATGTGTAAGAACGGAATATATATATGTAAGAACGAATTATATGTGTAAAAACGGAATATATATGTGTAAGAACGGAATATATATGAGTAAGAACGGAATATATATGCGTAAGAACTGAATATATATGCGTAAGAACGGAATATATATGTGTAAGAACGGAATATATGTGTGTAAGGACTGAATATATATGTGTAAGAACGGAATGTATGTGTAAGAATATATATGTGTAAGAACGGAAAATATATGTGTAAGAACTGTATATATATGTGTAAGAACTGAATATATATGTGTAAGAACTGAATATATATGTGTAAGAACTGAATATATATGTGTAAGAACTGAATATATATGTGTAAGAACTGAATATATAGGTGTAAGAACTGAATATATATGCGTCAGAACTGAATATATATGCGTAAGAACTGAATATATATGCGTAAGAACTAAAATTATGCGTAAGAACTGAATATATGCGTAAGAACTGAATATATATGGTAGAATATATATGAGTAAGACGGAATATATATGTGTAAGAACTGAATATATATGTGTAAGAACGGAATATATATGTGTAAGAACGGAATATATATGTGTAAGAACGGAATGTATGTGTAAGAATATAATATGCGTAAGAACGGAAAACATATGTGTAAGAACTGTATATATATGTGTAAGAACTGAATATATATGTGTAAGAACTGAATATATATGTGTAAGAACTGAATATATATGTGTAAGAACTGAATATATATGTGTAAGAACTGAATATATATGTGTAAGAACTGAATATATATGCGTAAGAACTGAATATATATGCGTAAGAAGTGAATATATATGCGTAAGAGCTGAATATATATGTGTAAAAACGGAATATATATGTGTAAGAACGGAATATATACGTGTAAGAACGGAATATATACGTGTAAGAACGGAATATATATGTGTAAGAACGGAATATATATGCGTTAGAACGGAAAATATATGTGTAAGAACTGAACATATATGCGTAAGAACGGAATATATGTGCGTAAGTACGGAATATGTACGTGTAAGAACGGAATATGTATGTGTAAGAACGGAATATATATTTGTAAGAACTGAATATATATGTGTAAGAACTGAATATATATGTGTAAGAGCTGAATATATATGTGTAAGAACTGAATATAAATGAGTAAGAACTGAATATATATGCGTAAGAACTGAATATATATGCGCAAGAACTGAAT
>JAWPHD010020856.1:0-30222 GCA_037043455.1 Cyrtodaria siliqua | reverse complement strand
AATCAATCTAGGGTGGATCGGCGACATGCTCCCCACAAAAAAAATCCCAAAAGAAGTGATTTGGTGCATTTCAAGGCCACCATGGACATTATAATTGTTTTACTTTTTAGGTATATAATGTGAGGAATCATTAATGCTTGTAACTTTACCCACATAATTCACTAAAACAAGAAATAACTCTGATTTATGTCATCGGCGCCTTTTATATTGTCGTAAAATGGCATGATGAACCAGCAGCGATGTCATTTGATAAGTTTTGTACACAGAATCATGACTTTTTTTGAAAACTTGTGTGTGTGTGGGGGGGGGGGGGGGGGGGGGGAGGGGGTGCGGGGATGGAGGTAGTGAGGCAGTGATTATAAGAGTCAATAGGTTTCACGTTGAATGAAAAGTTCCTTGAATTTTATTTTCATCATAAAAGCTACAACTTCAGTTAAACGTATCGTATAATGAGTATAATGAGTGCCTCTTTAATACTGAATATATTGTACAAGTTGGACAAAAGTATATGATGCGAGGTAGTGCCGAGCATCGTATCAATTTTAACTAATGACTTTAATAAATGCAATATTAAATAGGCACAAATGTGAGATGCTGTATGTATTTATCATGTAACTCCAAAAATGCCGCACAAAGAACATTTATTATTGCAACTGCCAATAATAATGTTGTCGTATTATGATGTTGTAAGATGTCACCACATGTTGACTCGGTCTTCTCCGTACAACACTGAACAACCTCGTTGATTTCCGTAATCTGGTATTTTAAACAGTTACAGCAAATGATGAGGTTATTCCGAACAGAAAACAATGAACAATTCGGCCTTCATTTGCATATTTATTACACTAGTGTAATAAAGCTAAATATTTAATGGTTTTATTACACTCCCACACCGCAAGTTATGTGATAAACTAGAGCTGTCGCCTTTTAAGGGGCGACAAATATACCCCTGCTATCAGTACCCTCCGCTTCCCCACCCTACCGTTTGAGTAAAGATTGAGTGGAATGGGATTTTCATGATCAGGTAATGGTGGCCTTGACATTTGACCTACTGACCTCAAAAGCAATAGGGGCCATCTTGTCATCACAGGCAGTCCACCTATTAGTTTCATAAGATTTGCTTCAGGGGTAGAGAGTTATGGAGCGTACAAGGTGTTTCATTATCGGGTCCTGGTGACCTTGACCTTTGCCCAACTGACTTCAAAATCAACAGGGGTCATCCTCTTAGCACAGGCAGTTCACCTTTCATGAGATTTGCTTCATAGTGAAAGGAGTTATGGAGCGGACAAGGTTTTTTATTATCAGGTCCTGGTGACCTTGACCTTTGTCCTACTGACCTCAAAATCAATAGGGTCATCCTCTAACCACAGGCAGTTCACCTATTAAATTGCATGAGATTTCCTTCATGGGGAGAGGAGTTATAGAGCGGACAAGATTTTTCATTATCAGGTCAAGGTGACCTTGACCTTTGACCTACTGACCTCAAAATCAATAGAGGTCATCCTCTTAACACAGACAGTCCACCCATGAAGTTTTATGAGATTTGCTTCATGGGTAGAGAAGTTAGAGAGCAGACAAGGTTGCATCTACAGACAGACGGAGGGACAGGGTGAAACCAGTATACCCCCCACCCCCACCCCTAAACTTTGTTTAGCGTGGGTATAATAATAGATATCCAGCTGAATAAGAGGATGGTATTTATTAGTGGCAGAAACAAATAGCCACACTTTGGCATAAAAAAAAAGTTTTACCATAAAATTTTGGGGTGGGCGTTATGCGTGTGTTTATTAGAAAAAAAATAGATGTAAAGTGGTCTGTACAAACTTTTCATAATTATAATTCAATAAAAGTATTCAAATAACACTTTTTGCATACTGTATTTTGTACATAAACGTGAATGAATTATTGGTAAATAGAAATGTCAAAAACAAATTTCAAGACCTTTATCACAATATAAAGTATTACTTGATCAATGAATTCTTGTAAAATACAACTCAGTTGTCAAGTGCATATATGAGGTTAGTTTGGTACACCTCTTTAATAAAGGAGAAAATATTTAAGTGAGTATACTAACTTAACTTTCATTCTGATATAATATTTTACAATGGGCAATGTAATAACGGAGCATTTATGTTAACATGCACATTGAATTTTAAATTAATCGAAGTTTACCTGTCTGGTGGGTTTTAATCTGTTGAGTCCAAAACACAAATTTATATATATTTTTAACAGTCATACCTGTGACAATGGCAAAGTTTCGAATGTTTTTATCCTTGATCAGGTTGAAAGAACACTACTGATTCATCACATGGAAAATAAACAATATAACGTCATAAAAACCACAAAATACTCACAAAATACCTCATGAAATCCACAAGATATTCACAAAATACGTATACGTAAACCAATAAATGACAGTTGTGTAAAAATGGGTTAAGGGTGCAAGTCATTGTCTGATGTAAATTCGAATCCTGACTCTAGACAGATCAGAGATGAGATAAGAAAATACAAGGGTTACAATACCTTATTCGAAAAATAAATTGAATATGTTAAACTATTCCATCATGTTCACACTTCAGCCAAGTAAAGTAGTTCAAAATGTGAATTACCTAGTGGATGTAAAGAAATTAGACCATAAACTATGCTGACGAGTTTGATTTAGTGTATACATTTTTAGTACACCTGAATGTTTTTATATACCTGAACATGCATATTTATTCACACTATCACTTATAGTGACACATTACAATAATCGTTGTTGTTTTTTAAACTTGCTATACTTCCTGTAATTTTTTTCTAACTAATTATTTTGAATAGCTGTCAACAAATTCATTCTGCCTATCACTAATTGTTGATTATATTGCATCACTACTATATTTGAATTGAATTGAATTGAATTGGATTTTATAGTCGCACCAACAGCTAAGGTCATATGGCGACTTTCCAGCTTCCACTGTTGGAGGAAGACCCCAGGTGCCCCTCCAGGCAATTTTCGTGCAAGGGCGGGCACCTGGGTAGAACCACCGACGTTCCGCAAGTCAGCTGGATAGCTTCCTCACATAAAGATTCCTAGGCCCCTGCGGGATCGAACCTACAGCGGTGAGGGGCAAGTGATTGCAAGTCAGAGACTCTAACCACTCGGCCACGGACGCCCCCCCACTACTATATTTAAAGCTATTCGAGTTAAAAAACTGAAAATGCCAGAGTGTTACTATCTTTTCTTTTTTAATTATATGCAAAACGGACTTCAACAGGCGCTGGATTAAAGGATTGCAGTGTACTTTAAATGTTCGATAACAACTTCCAAGATTGCCGTGACAGGGCAGAAAAAGTTGTTTCTGAGTTACTCGTCCTTAAAGTAATATTTAAAATTAATGGTCAAATTGATAAATTGTTAAAGAATTCATCTGAATGTCTACTCATCCTGCATCAATGAGCACTTGTCATGGCAAGCGGACGAGTGGAATTTTCGAGCACTGCATGACTGTCCCTTTAACTTAGCGAATAGAGAAATGATATGGCTGCTTGCATAAATATGTAAATAAGTAGGTAATTTCACTAACAGGTCATGTGAGACCATGTGACTATTCAATTAAAATCATTTATAAACTAGAAGATGTAATCATCGATATCCCTTGCCTTTTTTATGGCAATGAGTATGTTTGTACGATATGAGGTTTAATGTCACCCTTAACAATCGTCCAGTCACAGATCACATCCGTGTCTACTTGTAACTGCCGATGAGTGAGCTCAATTCTCTACTTCATTACGTGGACCGAGTATTAACCTTCATACCCATCCAACCCCTTCTCCAAGAAGCAAAAATGGGGTTGGCTGGGGTTTGAAATCAAACCTTAATTTTGGCTTAAAAAGTTTGCATATTGTAAAATTAAAACATATTTAATAGGTGATTTTAAACAGGTTATCACATTTTTTCAGTTGAAAATGTTTTTAAACGTGTTTTATTGTCGAAATATCCATTATATAATCCGCTAATATAAGCTTGCCCCTGTGAAAATATTCATGAACTTTTCATGAATATTCATGAAATGCAAATTTTGCTTTTCATGAACTTGATTGTTCAAGAACCAAAGTTCATGAACTTTTGTGAAGTTCATGAACTTTCTAAATAAAAGTTCAAGAATGTTTGATGAATTCCTGAATATTCATGAAAAGTTCATGAATTTGCATTTCATGAATATTCATGAAAAGTTCATGAATATTCATGAAAAGTTCATGAATTTCTGGCATATTTACAATAGTCTACTTTACTAATAATTCATGAACCTTCAGCTGAAAGTTAATGAATTATCTGATTTTTTTTTCATCAAAACTTGGATCATAACAAACATTTAATACCCCTTATTACATAAACATGTGCTCAAGGTTGACACAAAATTCAGCAATGTTTGACTACCAGTTTTTGAAACAAAGAACCATAACTCCATGTAACTGTTAACTAAAGCTATAATTGATCTCCAACAAAACATTATTACCATAAACGATAAAGTTTACAAGGGTGCACTAAATGTTGTTTTTTTTTTTAAATTGCATACAAAATTTCGAGTTCACAAGTATAAAGAATGCTATCTCATTAAATCATAATTTGATTATAATAGTCGGATTCGATAACATTTAGGTCAATTTAAATTGGAGGACAGACAGCAGACAACGCCCTATCGTATAAGCTCATGCAATAATCTCTGGCCTGTGGCCATTAGAGCTATATATAGCTAATTAAATATAACTTTTTTGAGTGAGGTATACATTTAAATTTATTAAATTCTGACACGCGGTAAAAACAGCAGGCCGTATAGCGTCTCCACACAATCTTCCTTGGTGATCCGTTTGGTATAGGGCCAGGTTTTTTTCTTTGATCTATCACTGCAATAGCTCGTCCCGCCCCATCTGCACGTATGCCGTTTTTGGCCTCTCCAAGAAACTGAAATCTGAAAATCAGTTTTTCATAAAACATTGACATCATGTGTTTCTTAAGTATGATCTGCTGCCTTAAATATAGCTTTAAATTGTTTTTTAGAAAACCTTTAAAAAGTTTTGTTTTTTTCGAGATTAAGAGCTAGACCCTTTTGTGTGTAACTGGTGCAAGTGTCTACAGTGAGACGATGCCATAGGGCACGTGTTCAGGGCCATTTTACCATCATATTTTGTATGTGCTTTCAACTTAACACTTTTGAAGCTGCAGTGTTTTTGTTTGAACTATAAATACATAATATTGGGTAAGTACATGTTTGTACATGTTTCAGTACATTGATTCTTCTGACAGCAAGCATTTATAAGTTACTTTTTTTTTTTAAACCATTACCAATTGTTTTAAATGAAAACAATTATTATACCTTCATACTTTGGTCAGGTAGAAGGTACAAAGACCCGAGAAGTATTCTGGTCCATGGCTTTAACTTTCTGCGTCTTCATTTTTGCAGCATTCCTGTTTAACTTTTCCAGCCTGTCGAAATATAAATGCAACCAAAATATATATATCAATATAAAATGTAAACATTAACTTTTAGGAAGACCGAGTTGAACTAACTTTTAAAAAGGCCGAGTTGAATGCGTGGTTCAGTGGTAGAGCGCCAAACTTCAGACTGAAAGGTCTTGGGTTCGATCCTCGCCATGGCCATGTTATTTATCCTAGAGCAATATAATTAATCCACATTGCTTATTCCTGGTTCTACGCAGGAAACCTGCACATAATCTTCGAAAGGGGGTGTTGCAGTATCAATAGATAGATAGAACGTCATCAGTAAAATGGCATGCATACTTTGAAACTGTTATCAAATCATTTTCTTTAAAATCCTGATTAATATATGATTATATGAAACTTCTTTGTTTTACAAGACATCTCATTCAGAATCTTGTTTTGACTGCAAACGGGCAACCGGAAGTCGGTGTGAAACGACCGGAATCCGGTCAGCATTTCAAAACTCAACTCGCAGTTCCAAAATCCATTAGATTTTATGCTTGTAAACCAAAAATCCATTAGATTTTATGCTTGTAAACCAAAATGTTTAGACAAATGGTTTCGAGCTGTTTTTCATTGCTAAATGTCTGCAAATTTACGATCGCAGTACATTCGCGAAAACTGATGACGTTATTTTCAGCATACGATTCCTCCATCTTAAAAAGGAATTGACGCGTTCGTGTTTCGTGGAAGAATAT
Source organism: Cyrtodaria siliqua (assembly GCA_037043455.1). Classification (NCBI taxonomy): domain Eukaryota; kingdom Metazoa; phylum Mollusca; class Bivalvia; order Adapedonta; family Hiatellidae; genus Cyrtodaria; species Cyrtodaria siliqua. The sequence goes on along the minus strand of JAWPHD010020856.1, from coordinate 24,045 downwards.
ATATCTACTTATTAACTTGTTTATATGCATGACATATGATTAGTGTACGCTCCAAATTACTTACGGATGGGTTTTTTTCTGCTGCGGTCATGCATGTGCAGCGTTCCTCTTCTGACGTCACGTAATTTTCACACGTCGTTATAACTGTTATAATTCCGTTCACGCGGGTGGCGTTCTGTTGAATAAAACTCGCTGTTTCTAGGTATATTGACCTGAATCACCGACAATAACATGTGTTTTCCACACCAAACAATATCATTAAATCATTTTAAATTCTCGCTCATTATCAGTTTAAAAGGGACACACGGAAATCTGCCGCCCTGGAATGTTTTGCGAGAAAATGCGAATTTTTTGAATACACTCAAAGCACTCGTTTATTAATGCGATTAGATGAGATATTCAGTGTATTTCATTGATAAAGTATGAAATTAAACGTATATGGATGTGCATCTTCCCCAAAAGCGTTACAAAATTAGCGATATGTTTCTTTTTTCCAAACAATCGTAAATCATAACAATAGCGGCCCTGGATTGTTTTGCGAGAAAATGCAAATTTTTTTAATACACTCGAAGAACTCGTTTATTAATGCGACTGGATGAGGTATTCAGTGGATTTTATTGGTACATAATGAAATTAAACTTATATGGATGTGCATCTTTCCCAAAAAAGCGTTACAAAACTTAGCGACATGCTTCATTTTTCATATGTCACCGGTTTTCGCGATTCCAGAAAAGGAAAAGGTATTTAGTTCTGAATGTTTAATTGATATACAGGCCTTACACTCCTGCATACATGTTAAAAAATACAGTAAGTGGACTTAAATGTTGGGCAAAAAGCAATTGCCTTTTGAAAATATGCTTGCTCTGAGGCTGAGAAAGTGGATTTTAAAAATATTTCCCAAAAACATTGTTGAAACAGTGATTCATAATTTTGATAGAGCATCATCAAAACAACTGACCAATCAGTGACCAGAAATGAGACATACCTAATACATTCTGGTAGGTGATAAACTCGGTCTTTATCATTGATGTTCAACCAAGTTTACAGTTAAAATTAAGGTATCTACAGTGTGATTCTTTTAAAAACCTGCATATTTGATGTACATTCATGCAAATTTATTCAATATATGTATCTTTCAAAATCAAAATATTGAAAATTATCGCCTTTTTACTAGGCCAAAGATTTTTATTTTACTATAGAACGTAAGGATAAAAACCGTGTAACACAAATTGTATCACCTACTGGAAATAAGATAAAAAATTCAACATCTCTGCAATGAAAAATTATGAATAGCACTGAGAGTGCCTTCTAATTAAAATAAGGCATAATTCATTTTACAACTAAAACCATCTCAGAGCAGATGGTGGGATGGTGTATCTTACAATTATATGAAAAAAGGAAGGGTGGGGAATAGACTCCTGCTGACCACCCTTCGAAATCCAAAAGCGCGCTGTCTGTGTGACAGCGCCTGAAAAAAGTCCTGGGAAAAACCCTGGCTGAGCTGTTAGTTGAGGAGGGCTGGATGATTTAAAACTATGGTCCCCAGCTCAACCATGGTCATTAAGATTATCGTTGTAACCATGGTTGTCCAAAAACCATGGTTTAACCATGCTTTTAAACCATGGTTTTAAAAGACAACCATGGTCAGAATCTTAACCATAGTCATCAATATTTACCATGGTCTGAGAGCATGGTTGACCTGTCATGGTTATAACATTGACCATGGTCAAAAGCACTGCTAACCATGCTTCAACCTTGGTTCAACCATGGTTGACCATGCTTAACCATGCTTAACCATGCTAAGCATGGTCAACCATGGCCATCAGTTCGCAGGGGTATTTGTCATGGATTTCACGATAATTTAAAAAAAAAATGTAATAATTCATACTCAAATACGATAAACTTGATCAACAATGCAGCTTAAAATACCGGTATATGTTAATAAGTATGATAGTTTATTGATTAAGTTGAAGAAAATAAAAGCATTGTAGGCCTTTAACCCTTTCCCTGACGGATTACTTTTGAAAACGTGAAAAAAGTGCTTGTAGAGAGCAATTTATCGTTTTGTCACAAGGTTTTCTACCAGTCACAGTAAATTTTACTATTATTTGTTCCTTAGTTTGAACACTTATTATCTTCAGATGATTTCAATTTGTGTCTGCTTCAGACCTACCAAAAGTATTCTGTATGAGGAAAAGGGTTCAAATGGTAGTTCATGAACTGAATTTATTCAGGGTTTAATTTATTTATCTAATGAGTCAGATAATTATTCATCAAAACAGAAGTTCAAGAACTTAAAATTTTGTTCATGAACTGTTCAAGAACTTTTTGTGAGACAATGAAAACAGAAGTTCAAGAACTTAAAATTTTGTTCATGAACTGTTCAAGAACTTTTTGTGAGACAATCAGAAGTTCAAGAACTTAAAATTTTGTTCATGAACTGTTCAAGAACTTTTTGTGAGGCAACGAATAATTCATGAACAGGAATTCATTGACATAGAAGTTCATGAACCTGTACCTGGGTTCATGAAAATTCTAGAACCTGAAACAAAGTTCATGAACTTTAGATATACCAAAATTTAGTTTCATGAACTTATTACAAGGTTCATCAAATGTTCATTAACTTTACAAAAGTTCATGAAAAGTTAATGAACTTCATGAACTGTTTCGCAGGGGTTCCCACGGAATTAAGGCGGGACCACGTAATGTAACAGTGTTGCAACTAGGTGTGTAGCTGCCTATATGCATATATAATGTGTTTCAAAGCAAATTTAATGATTTGTTAAGTATTGCAATCAACTTTGTGTATGACGAAAAATGATCTAGTCATGCGCCAGGCAACAATGGTGAAACACATGACCTGAAACCCCTCCTTAGTAGTCATATCCATTATCCTGGCACTGGGACATTACCCTTTGCTGAATGTTATATAGCAAGAAAGATACTAGCACAACTTTTATGAAGACTCTGATGAAACAAGGGCCTAAATTCATCAAATTTTTGAGCACAAGAATCAGACTCAAACTTAAAATCTAATTTTTTTGCAAACCCTATCAACACAAAAGTATGGGTAAGAATTGTGATTCACAGACATTTTCTGTTAAATTACCTTTAAAATTACTCGTTTCTGTAAGTAAATAAAGTAATTTGATTGTAAAATTCTTTTTATTTAGAAATAAAAAATTGAGAATTTGAGTCGAGTCCGATACTTGTGCTCAAAAAGTTTGATGAATATTAGGCCTGGACAGGGATTGAATCCTTGACCCGCATCTGATAGGCAGATGCTCTTCCACTACACCACCGCTGTGGTTGGCAGCACTACACCACCGCTGTGGTTGGCAGAGAGAGTTTTCAACAAAGAACTTCAAGAAACACCTCTTAGATCAATAAGTGAGGCCATTTTCGTGAGAATTGTGTAACTTGATCACTTATTAGGGTATGTTCTGGAAAGAAAATTTAATTAATAAAAATGGCATGGATACAGAAATTATATTAAGCCAAATAAAAAATTACTTTAATACTTTTGCTAACATGGTTGAAGAAATTAGGGTAGGTTAGTTGGAAGATTTATTTTATTTTACAAATAGGCTGTTTATCCCAACTTTTAGTGATTGGTAATTTTTGCCATTAAAATCTTCAGAGTTGGGGACAAAATTAAGGGTTAGTTGGGTCAACATAAACAGATGTATTTTTTCTTTGGCTTTAATTCATGATTTTCTATAGCTTCAAAAATCTTTAAAAGGACATGTATTGATATGGACTGTGTAGCTTTAAACAATGTAACATAGTTTTAAAGGGTTTATTTACGTTTATATCCCTGTCATGTGTATTAGAAACCAAGTATGTTTAACAGTTAAACAGTTTTTGAGTAGTAAAAAACATGTTTAACAAAATTAATATACGAATATGTTGCCATGGAAACAACAAACAAGAGGGTCAAATGGCCCTTAAACGTTCACCTGATGACCTTTGTCCATTGTAGACACTTGCAAAAGTAACAAAAGCAGGTCAGCTGATAAAAGATGGCTTGAAAGTTCAGAAGAAAATTTCTTAATATTTTACAATAGAACTCTATTTAAAAACTGGTATCCTTGGGCAAGATAAAATTTACCCCCAGGAACACCATTTTAACGATTTTTTTAGAAGATCATAAGCTTTTACTGCAAATTAATTAAACGAGACTTTGAAAGGGGAAATTGACTTGTGGTTTCAGAGAAGATCTTTTTTAAGTTTTTTGCCACTAATATAACTCTATTTTAATATAAATGACACTTATAAGTACCCCCTTTGCATTTAATTTCATATATTTCAAATGGAATGTACATTCTGACTAAAAAATCATATGAAAATGCATTAATATCTTTTTAACAGATTAAATAAAATTAAAAAATATATATTCAATTTGAAAATCTGATTTATTTTAGCCACTGCTTTAAAGAACATTTCAAAATTTAGCCAATTAAGATCAAAAATAAATGTTTTGTTAGCATTTAAAATCGGGATACTTATATGTGTCGTTTAGTGAATGTTAAACATGTGACCCCCTGGGGCAAAGCCATATTTGACCCTAGGTTCATTATTTGAAATATTGGTTAATGGACTGTGGTACAAGTAAAATATTTTACCTCAAGCTCTTGTTGTTTTAGAGAAGAAGAAACCCTATGTGACCCCTGGAGTGGGTTGGAATGAACGCCAGGGTCATCCATTTGAACAAGCTTGGTCCAGGATCATAAGCTTTATACTACATGCAATATATGCCAGTTCTATGCCTTCCCAGGTTTACACCCCTGCATGACAATTGCCTGGAGTGGCACCCGGGGTCTTTCTCCGGTTGATCAATCAATGGGAGCTGGAGTAGCTATATGATCTTAGCAGTTGGTTTTACTTATACTATAAAATCAAAATCAATTCAATTCAACACTCTCAGTGACTCTTTTAAGCCATATACAAATATATTTTATTGAATGTATATATTTTTTATTTCACAACCCTTTTTCATATTCCATTAATACCACAACTAATTCCACCCACATTTTCTATTAGAAATGTCCTTCCAAACACAATAGATTTTTACTTCAACTATTATTCAAGTCATATATTTCATTTAACTTCAGTATTACGTGCTTGAGCTGTGTGATTAAGCACATTAACAGTTGTGCATTCCCACAGCATTAGTGATGGGTACCAAACCATGCTAAGCAATTCCAATTGCAGAATAAAGTCACTTCATTTACATTTTAAAATACATTAAAAAAGTATACGCATTTTTTTTAAGACTCTCGATAATTCTTTACCTGCAATTGTTTTCAAATGAGCATGGTAACTTTCACTGTAATCAAGTTGGTACAATGGAAGATCCAGGATTTCAGGCTGAAGGGGAGTGGGGATGGGGGTGGGGAGCTGTTAATTTTTGTTTTGAAAGAAAGTAATTCCTTCTTTTTCTTCTTCTTTGTTTTAAAAGCATACACTTTTGATCCTAACACTCCAATCGCAACCCCACCCCTGAATCCACACCTGGTGTAAACACTTGATTTGAAGACAAACAGCTAGGTGACGTAAAATAGCTGCAATTATATATTACAGAAAAATCACAAGGAAGCCCCCTAGTACACAAGAAACTAATGTGACAAAACTAATGAGAAAAAGTTTATAATGTGGGTCTATATAATATATATATATTATACTGAACATCTGAAGCGAAAAAAGAAGCGCAACTCGGGAATTTCTGCTACATATTGTACTGCACACTTAATTCCACATAGTATTAAAAACAAATCCCAAGATGTTTTGTAAAACAAAAAAACCTTGCCGTTAGTTAGAGAAAGGGCACAACTGTGATGTTGTAGACGTTTTAATCACAGTACACGTTGTAATAAGAAATTCATAAATGTTGAAGTTCGTCTTTGAAAAAATCTTTGATTTCAGTACTGTATTTAACGTCAAGAGTTTTGCTCACATGCTTGAGCCAAACGCGTACTCTGTCAATAATGAAACTTTGAAGGAATGCTATTTGCTGTGTTATGTGCATACTGATGTCATAATTTTTCAAATTCATCACTGATATTCGGCAGGTGCCCTCCTGATTTTTCAGGACTTCATCCGCAGTGCAGTAATTCGGTGTGCACATGCACTACTGAAACATAACACGTTCTAATTAAATTATTTCCTGCTATCTAGGCATTGCCTATTTCCTATTACTTCTAAATGAAGTCAAAGTCATGCACCATAACAAATTCTTCACACGATTCTTCCATTACAAGGATTGTCTTTGTTGAATATCGTCTTCACTGGCGTGTCCTGCATGATGGGGGCCGCCATGTTTGACCGGACTACTTTTTCCCCCATAATTCCTAGGGCCAAACACGAGAGATGATACTGACTCAGTATCGATCGAGGGTGAGAATGGTGTTATGTGTTGTTTTAGTCCAGTTTTTTCGAAAGGAAAGGTCTTTTACGTAGCCATGTACTATTCGATTAACAGCAGCATAATTTGTACATACAATATATAGCAGAAATTTCCGAGTTCATTTTCATTTCAGTAAATATAAAACATGGGTATAATTACATATACCAATTCCTGGAAAATTTGAGGAAGCTATCCAGCTGGCTGGTGGAACGTCAGTGGTAATTCTACCCAGGTGCCCGCTCGTGCACGAAAATTGCACCTCTAGTCTTCCCCACCAGTGGAAGCTGGAAAGTCGCCTTATGACCATAGCTGTTGGTGTAACTATAAAATCCAATTCAATCCTATCAGTCCTTGAAAACTGTTGAACCCAACAACCAAAACAACCAGCACTCCACACTTCAATGAATAGCACTGGTTTGTTAATTCAAATTATCCCTTACCTTAATATTAGGTACCGTTAACTGGAAGTAAAACAAAACATTTTAAGCAAAAAATACAAATAAATACCATATTGATCATATTAGGGTGCTATTGCCAAGTAAGCCCATGCTTTTTAGGGTACCTCCATGGTTGAGGGGATAATGACGTTGTGTTGTAAACTTTGTTGCCTCTCAACATTGTGGGTTTGAATCCCATTCCCACCCGCTCAAATTCTAAGTCAAACAAAGATCCATAATTCTGTAATAAATTAGGCAATTAACAATGAGTGATGTAGAGGGACATAAGGTCATCAGTTGTTATGTGTATATGAAGTTTGGGAACAACACATTCAAAAACTGTTGGAGGAATGCAACTAATAAAAATGTGTTACGTTCCGCGACGGAACACGACAATTATGTGTTATGCAACACGACATTATATTACGTATGTAATTAATTCCTAATTAGCCCCCACTTTACTTTAAGCGGGGGTATTTATAATAATAATATTTAATGACGTCTGCAATTGCATTCTCCCACATTTCTGTAAGACATTGCTTTGGAAATGTCTGCCAATGACATGGAAATGTCTGCCAAGGACATGGAAATGTCTGCCAAGGACATGGAGATGTCTGCCAGTGACATGGAAATGTCTGCCAATGACATGGAAATGTCTGCCAAGGACATGGAAATATCTGCCAATGATATGAGAGCACATGAAGCTTGTTGCAATCCCACAAAAAATGGAAATGTCTGCCAAGGACATGGAAATGTCTGCCAAGGACATGGAGATGTCTGCCAAGGACATGGAGATGTCTGCCAGTGACATGGAAATGTCTGCCAATGACATGGAAATGTCTGCTAAGGACATGGAAATATTTGCCAATGACATGAGAGCACATGAAGCTTGTTGCAATCCCACAAAAAATACAAATAAAAGCGAGACTTTGACCGATAGGTGCACAACTGTAAACTTACCTGTCCAACTAAACTGCTGACAGCCAGAGCTGGACTCGCTGGTGTGCTAGAACATTTCTCCATTTTGTCAGGACTAGTGTAAATACCATCATCCTATTTGGGTGAACCATGGCTGGGCAAAAGAAGTTAAAACAAATGTTTTAAAATAATTTGTGTCCATGTAAATCCTGCAATCTCAGGTGAAAGTGTAATGCCTTATTAGTTAAAGTGGAACATCAGCTTTTCACTCTATAGCAAGTCACTTTCTCATACTGCTCTGTCTGTCTGGCGAGAATGTTAACAGAACCACATGAAAAACAAAAGATGAACCTATTTGATAGTATGTTGGTCAATTGACGATTTTTCTGTATCCTCTCCCTCTGCACGGGGCTTATTTAATTGAGCCATTACCTGAATCAACTAGAACTATACTGAAGGTGATGAATACCCTCGCTTTTTGATTAAGTTGTTATGTGTATATGAAGTTTGGGAACAACCCAGGGCCGTCCCCAGGAATTTTTTAAGGGTTAGTGGCATTTAACGCGTGACGGGGTGGATTTATCTATTTAAAATCGCGATAAAATGGATGGAGGAATGTTAATTTAACGCTACAATAAAATATAACTTATATAAATTATTTTCACATTTGATGGCGTAACAATTTTACAGGTCATGTACGCATGGTTGAATTCTTGATTTAGACCCTTCTTGCAGAGGTAACTAACAACTCTGCCCCTCTAATCCTTTTGAAAACACTCCAATCAGGAGCTAAGGACGTATGTTTGTCAGAAGTTTATACCTCAAGGCGTTATTTGGTCAAATATGGCATAAATTAACACTGGGAAATTAATGTTTTGACCAACTTTTAAGGGATCGCGGCAAGATTTTAAAGGGTCATAAATGGCTTAGCTAACCTTTGTGCAGATGATAAGGTCCCATTCAAAACTGTTTGAGGAATGCAAGTAATGAAAAGTGTTACACGATGGGACGTGAAGCAACGCAACAAAAAATGAGGTACGGTACGGGTCATTACGGACAGCATGATACCTATATAGCCACCACTTCACTTTGTGAAAGCGGGGAAATAAAAAGAGATAACAGCAAAGAAATTAATCTACTCATATTTCAACTCTTAGCTAACCTTTGTGCAGATGATAAATAATTGCCGTTTTTCTCAGGGTGGTATGCACAACTATAATTATGCCAATCTGAATGGTATACAAAAAGTAAGAGGCTGCATGGTCAGCATTTCAAGGTTAAAATCTGGTTTATATAATTTCTAACCGGCAACCTCTTCCGTTGTAACAAGACCAACATACATGTGGAGTTGCATTGAGCTAAATTGGGTTGTACCTTGCACTATAACAAAAAGCTCATGTCATGGTCATGATGGTGGCAAGAGAAATCAAGGGAAAACAAATTCCCATCCGATTCCAAAAAAATTCCTGCTCACAGGAAATGTAATGACAATAGGTAACTGTCAAACGTGCAAGATCTAATTTAAACAAATATTTAAATCAAGGTGGGTGATTTGCTAAAGCTAATGAGTAATGAAGAAATTCTGTCATTTCACCATGATCAAGGGGCAATCAATCTGTAATGCAACTATGAGCAGTATCAGTGTTTGCCTTATAGATTATTGCCCCTGATAGTGTCAATAATAAGTGAATATGAGATGTTTAAAGGGACAATGTCCGTAACTTTTAGCTTATAAAACACACACTAATTATGTTCGCAAACATTACACACTAATCATTATTGAATATTTACCTGCTGAGTTTGTTTGAAGGAATTCAATCGCGTTACAAAAAAAAGAATAACCGCTTCGGGCATTTGAACTCGCAGCCCAAACTAAAATTACACTCGCAGGAATAATAGTGAACGTGAGCGTGAAGTAGCCGACATCGCTCCTACCTGAGCTAACCGAGCTATACATATTTCGCGATACATACTATGATGAAAACCTAATACGCTAATGGAAGTCACATGATTGCAGAAAAGGTAAATATGGTGGGTCCCACTTTATTTACAAATAATAATTAAAAGCTTCTTTTTTTCAAACTCACGAATGTATTACTACAGACTTCTTAGGGTCTATGCTCTTGTTTTCATGTATACATTTCACTGAATAAAAATCAGACGGTTATTTGGTTGTGCTCAATATCTGCTTACTTACGGACAAAGTCCTTTTAACTCAACATTGGATTTTCACATAATTTGTGAGTTTGTTTTAATTTAATCTCCGATGAGTTTGACAATGAGCAAAATTGACAAAGGCTTTACAAATATACTGACCACAGGGATTTTTCTAGGCCCAATTTGGGGCCGAATTTCATGAAAATCCATCAAGCAGTTTCATAGGAGTAGTCGCTACACGCTTTTACTATGTAACTCTTTGTGAACAAAGATGGCCGCTCAGGCAGCCTTGTTAAATGTTGAGTCAAAAAGATTTTCAGCAATGACCAACCTCATGTCATGCTGATCGTTTTAGAAAAAGTCCCATATCAATATCACTTAAGGTTTTCGGTAAGTTACGAGTCGCTACAAATTTGTTTGTTTTTTAAATCTATTTTTAGCCATAGCAGGCATCTTGACCTGAACTTTTGCTAGAATCAACTATGGACATCAAGAGCAACATTCCTGTGAAGTTTCATGAAAATCCGTCAAATACTTTCAGAGGAGTAGTGGCTACAAGTTTTTGTTATATAACTCTATGTAAACAAAGATGGCCACTGGCGGCGAGGTTTAATGTCGAATCAAAATAATTTTCGACAAGGATCAACATCATGTCATGCTGATCATTTCAGAAAAGGTCCCATATCAATATCACTTATGGTTAAAATCTATTTTTAGCCGTGGTGGCCGTCTTGAATTTTCGTCAACCTGAAATTTTGCTAGGATCAATTAGACATCAGGAGCAGCATTCCTGTGAAGTTTCATGAAAATCCTTCAAGTAGTTTCAGAGGAGTAGTCGCTACAAGTTTTTCCGATATAATGCTATGTAAACAAAGATGGCCACTGGCGGCAATGTTTGACATCCAATCAAAAGAACTTTGGTTAGGACCAACTACATGTTGTGTCAGTCATTTCGGTAAAGGTTTCAAATCAATATCACTTATGTTCTTTGAGAAGTAGTCGCCACAAAATCGCATTTAAAAAATCTATTTATAGAAGTGGTGGCCATCTTGAATTTCCGGCCGACCTGAATTTTTGCTAGGATCAACTAGACATCAAGAGCAACATTCATGTCAAGTTTCATGAAATTCCATCAAGTAGTTTCAGAGGAGTAGTCACCGCAAGATTTTCCTATATACCTCAATGTAAACAAAGATGGTCGCTGGTGGCCATGTTTGACATTCAATCAAAACAAACTTTGGTTAGGACCAACTACATGTCGTGCCAGTCATTTTGGTAAAGGTTCCAAATCAATATCTCCTATGGTTTTTCAGAAGTAGTCGCCACAAAATCGCATTTTTAAAATCTATTTTTAGCCGTGGCGGCCATCTTGAATTTCCAGCCAACCTGAATTTTTTGCTAGGATCAACTAGACATCAAGAGCAACATTCCTGTGAAGTTTCATGAAATTCCAAAATGTAGTTTCAGAGGAGTAGTCGCCACAAAATTTTCCTATGTAACTCTATGTAAACAAAGATGGCCACTGGTGGCTATGTTTGACATCCAATCAAAATGAACTTTAATTAGGACCAACTACATGTCGTGCCAATCATTTTGGTAAAGGTTCCAAATCAATATCTCTTATGTTTTCTTAGAAGTAGTCGCTACAAAATGCATTAAAATCTATTTTTAGCCGTGGCAGCCATCTTGAATTTCCGGCCGACCTGAATTTTTGCTAGGATCAACTAGACATCAAGGGCAACATTTTTCTGAAGTTTCAAGAAAATCCGTCAGGTAGTTTCAGAGCAGTATTCGCCACAAGTTTTTCCTATATTACTCTATGTAACAAAGATGGCCACTGGCGACCACGTTTGACATCCAATCAAAATGAACTTGGTTAGGACCATTTACAGGTCGTGCCAGTCGTTTTGGTAAAGATTTCAAATCAATATACCTTATGGCTTTTGAGAAGTCATTTTTAAAATCTATTTTTAGCCGTGGTGGCCATTTTGAATTTCCGGCCTACCTGAATTTTTGCTAGGATCAACTAGACATCAAGAGCAACATTCCTGTGAAGTTTCATGAAAATCTGTCAAGTAGTTTCGTTTCAGAGGAGTAGTCGTCACAAAAAAAGTTTACGGACTGACAGACGGACGGAAGGACGACGGACGCCGCACCACGGCATAAGCTCTGCTGATGTTTGATCAGTACAGCTAAAAATTTCACATGCATAACCCTCGCATTGCCCTAGTGGTAGAGTATCCGCCTCGCATGCGAGAGTTCATGGGTTCAATTCCTGGCCAGTCATACCAAAGACTTCATAAAAATGGTACCCCGGCAAGGTGACTGAATGGGATATCTGTGTCATGTGTCTACAGTGTGGTATTCCAGTGTGGCAGCACTATAAAGTTGAGCACACAAGTACACACTGTCGTGACATGACATACACTCTCATTGCCCCCACCCCACCCCACACCCCACCCCTAATTCATGTTAATTTTGTCATTTTTTTGTCATGTTCATTAAAGGTCTTCACCTTGTCCCTGTATTGTCTTCATCATGTCCCTGTATTGTTTCAAGTTATGATGCCAACAATGTTTATGATTCCAGCTAAAATGGAGTGTTTACAACAGAATTTACAGCAACACTGCAGTTCTGCAGCTGAGACGCTTCTATATTATAATCTAGATGTAATGGGGAGACCTGGGCCTGGCATGTTTATTCCTGTTGGTGCCATATAACCTTTTGCGATGGTGCACCTGAAAAACCAAATTCAATTCTAAAAAAAAAAATGATTCAACCGGAATGCCATGAAAATATGTGCTACTAGATATAATGCTTATATTTCCTACCAAGTTTCATGAAAATCGGATGATAAGTATGATTAATATAAATATGTTCAACAAGTTTGTAGAAGATATGATGAAAGACATAGGAGCTACAGTGTTAACAATGCAGAAAATGCATTTCCATTAAAACAAGAGCCATAATTCTGTTGTATTTTATCAATATTTGTGGTTTTTGATCTTGTCCAAGCTTTTACTGATATAAAGACTTGGACAAAAATTTGGTAAGATCAATTAAACAAGAGATGTCGAAGAACAGCGCAGCTCTACTTTTCGATTTTTCAGATAATAATAAATTATATAGCCAGTATATACCATCAGAAAACAAGGCTAAAACAATGTGGTGGTGGGGTTGGAGGGCGAGGCGGGTATAACAACTTGGGCCGATATAAAATTATTGTTAAAATCTCGTACAAATTATAGTAAAATTTGGGACAGGGTTGAAATTTTATTTTTTATTTTATCAGTTTTAATCCAAAATTGCTGTCATTTTAAAGAAATTTGTGATCGAAAGGCAGCTCGGCGAGGGAGGGGATGAGAATCTAGCAAGATTTTATTGTGGCCTCATTTCAGTTTTTTTATTGATATTTCATCTGTGTATCTGAATTTAATCTAAATTGTTTTATATGTAATGACTGGTGATGATGGGGGATGGTTGGGAGATGTGTGGGGGGGGGGGGGGGGGGGGGGGGGGGGGGGTGCTTTGGGGTGGGGCGGGGGCGCATCATTGATATAGTCGTAGATTTGATAAAACAAAACAACAGACATATGTAAAAAACAACACAAAAAACATTTGGGCGGTGGTGATGATGAGGTGGAGGTATGGTTGGTGGGGTCCAAGGTCGTTTCGCCTACAATCCCGTTCGCTTACCACGTTGTTTCGCCCATCGGTCTTTTCGCACATAGTCGTTTCGTCCACCAAAGTCGTTCCGCCCACCATACCATTTATCATATTTTTATTGTAATAATGGAAAATTAGTAACTATAATCATATTATACCAGATCATTCTTAAAGATGAATGATTTTATATAAAAATTACTGATAATTTCACATTAGGAGGAGAATTTTCCCGAGTTTGTTATATAGTCAAGAAAACCAATATATTTATAAAGTTAATTGCTTTGTGTATATAGATGTGCCCTGTTACGTCAGCCAACATATTTATATTTAGCAAATATAGGCTTGGTGTATCTTGTTCTGGTCTTCCTAGTCAGCAGATTATCAGTGACTAGACGGGACTGTAGTTCTACAAGCTCTACCTCCTTTCGCAGGAGAGGGACAAGAGGGTAAAACATTAGCCTGATATGACCGGCTCGTTGGTTTAGCCTGTAGTGCCACCCTGGTAATACAATAGCAATACTCATTCCAATAAGTTTAATTTAAAACTAGGTTTATGCCAACGTTCACAAAGATAGAGTAAAAGCTTTGCAAATTTCACTCCGCGGATAGCCAAAACAGAAAGAAAAGCATACAAATAAGCGTACCTTCAACGTCATTGTTGGTTCTGATGCTGCAGCCAAAAACCGACCATGACCGAATATCGAACACGTGATCCCTCATCCACTCTTTGTCGATAAACTCCACTAGTTTCTTTTGTGGTTCGGTGTTGGCCTGCCCCTTTAACTCGTTGAATGTCGGTGGCATGTGTCTAGCTGGCAGGAAATGGAGGGCAAGCAACTATCGTATGTCGCCATGCACTGCGGCCCGCTGACTGTATGTCGGCTTCAGACCAGTGGAACACACACCCCTTTATGGCTATCCGGGGAAAAACTTCCCTGACTGCAACCCATGCTCCTGTAATTCCAGTAAGAAGACATTAACATTAACATTTACTCTTCACTCCCATAAATAAAAAGATGGTTATATTATGTCCTATAAGTAAGGATTATCGGTAACAGCTAGTTAAGTAATGGCATTATTTACTATATAGTTGTATTATACATGTATCTATGTATATATATGTTTATACCTGTCTCGAAATCAACGACAAACACATCTACAGCTGGTTGTACAAGAACTTCCTTCAGTTTTGTTAGTACAGCCACGTAGTCTGCCTTCCGTCGCTGAGACATCATAACGAAGGCAAGTGGAACCTGCTTTTTGCAGTCGTCCTTCTGAATAAAGGCATGTATAGACATCAGTTGACCTTTATTTAACGGTTCATGCATTACCTGAAATAAAAGTAAATTATTAAATATCTAACATCGGAAATTGGAAATCACACCAAACTAAACCGCTTGTGACATACTAGTACAAAACATATATGTGTAGAAATCAATTATTTGACATACCTTGAAAGTGCCATCCATGTACCAGCGCTTGGCCTGCTTCAATAGCCGCAGCTGGTTACATAGTTCAGCCTCGAGAAAATGAAATGCCGAGCATTTTCCACGCGGATGTCAGCCACTAGAAAGTCTTCGGATTGAAGGAAGTCGGTGTTTATCTGGTGTAATAAACATTCAGATTGCGTTAAAATAACAATATTAAGTTTAATAATATTTTATTGTAGATATGTTAAAATACATCAATTCAACATCACAATATTCATAGCAACATATGCAAATGGATTGAACTACAAGTTATTACAACATTAGTTACAGTTCTCTCCATTTTACATGGCGTATCTCTCAATATTTTAAAATAACAATATTGCAACAGTACGTGTCGATGTATTCATTCAGTTAATTTAAAAAAGAACCTTTAAAATGTCACTCAATCAATGTTATACTTACAGTGAACTCGAGGTATTTCGGCTCAGCTCGGAATCGGTTTGCAGCACGTGACACTAAATCCGGGTTATTCTGTTAGGGGTAGATGTATCAATCACTCTTCCGGTAACATCGTGGATATTTATCGTGGATTTCTCTGCTTGAATCTAAAAACGTAAAAAAGTATATTTTCGATCAAGTATTCCTTTTCATATTTAATTACAATAAATTGGGAATATAGTGTACTTTTAAACATAAAAGTTGTTTATGAAAACTGACGAATAAGTACGGAATAACATGTTAAAGTACAATACCTCAACCGCGTTACTTGTATCATCCGCCAGCAGTGTGGGAATACTTTCATCCGACGCTTCTACCAAGGGAACAAAGTGGTTCGGTGTCCATACTGGTCCATGTTTTTTTGAATTTAATCTTGGGGGCTTTCGTATATTTGTCCACATAAGCTATATTGCCTTTGACTTGTCCGACTGGCTTTCAGTGTAGAATAGGCATCAGTCATTTAAAGGCCATGTCTGTGCATCCATTCACACATGGGTATACTGATTCAATGGTGACACCAAGGAGATTAGACAGCGCAATCATATGCCATACGGACTGGTACCTGCATATCGAAGCACAGTCCAAACAATCCTGGTCATATTCAGGTGAAAATGGCTCCAAGCTCCTGTAAGATGGATGACCGAGTATGCGTTTGCTATTTATTGTCATTTCCATGCAACAGCGGTACCTCAGCTCTACAGACAACATCTCACTTATGTAATTACAATTTGTTGTTGTTGTTAATTCTAAGGTTTAGAGACCCTCCGCCCATATGTGACACCAGGGAACCCGGTACGCCACGGGCATAATGTGTGGTCTTTTTCTTGTTGAGTGTTGAGTTGTATCTGTGTGATGTGTCTGCATCGATTCTGTTGTGGTGAGTTGTGTTGTGTCGCATCACTCTGTGTTGTTTCGCTGTGGCGGTGAGTGTTGGCTGCTTCGGTGTTGCTCCTACATCCTCTACTGGTGTGTCCTACATCCTCTACTGGGCCGTCTGGGTACTGTTGTTGGGGGCCATCCCCATCACATTATGGCCCCTGCACTGCAAACATTATCAGATGGTTGTGTTGAGGCTCTACCCCTCTTCGGTTGTCAGTCTACGGTCGAATGTAGGCCTCGGCGTCGATCCCTAACTATTACTAACGACTTTACTTCTACTGTTACTGCTACTGTGTGGGTTGATCTCAGCTCCGGCCCGCGAACTTCTGTCTTTCCAACTTCCAAGCAAGTTCACTTCCATCCAATGATGATTGCCGTGATGGGCACAGGGGACATCCTCACTCTCAGTCAGGTGACACTCATGATCTCCGCGAGAAAACCATGGATGTCACCAGTGCCCACACTGCGACGTGCATGCGGTGAAATAAAATAATCTTAAGTTGCGATACAGCAGGGTTCTTATTAATAAAAAATATATATAAATATGGCACGTGTCTAAACAGTAGTTGAATCAATCTAATTAGGACACCTATGATGCATACTAATGACAGCGGAGTGTGAAACGAGAATTCAGACTTATTGCAGGGGGTTGCGGGAGGGGTTTCTTTTATTGATAATCGCTCTATACAATATGTTAACACCTGACTATCGGAATAAATATGCTCTTCTAAATATTGTCGGTGTAAGGTTCAATTATATTTTTCTCCTACTGATATTTAATTTCTGCTTCAATATGTCTACTTTTTTTTTTTTGTAGATTGATCGATGGAATATTTATGATATTAAATTGTTTATCAGTTACCTGTTACACTTTCTTATTGAATGCATTCGCAACACAAATCTGGCACATGTCTTAAAGAGGCACTACCTATATCTACGCGATTTTAAATGTAAAATATTAAATACTCAATATTATTGCATTTATATGTATACAAAGCTATTTTATGAGTATTCTAAGAAGAAACATGGTTCGTATTCTAGTTCTCTAAATTATTAATTATGATCAAAACAATATCTTGAATAAAATGCTGCCCTGCCGTTTATTCCTGCCGGAGAACGAGTTTTTACGATTTTCTCGGACATGCGCAATGCGATTCAGTTTAACGAAAACAAACTATTCGGGGCGATCAGAACTCTTCGCCAATTTCCGTACTCAGTAATAGTGGAATCCGACGAGGCAGTTCCGATTGTATAAGGGGCAGTTCAGATAGTAAACAAATTGATCGGAACTCTTCGCCAATCAGACGAGGCAGTTCCGATTGTAAACGAATAAGATCGGAAAATCTCCGCAATCGGCTTGTCTAATACAATTACGAATACAATTTCAAAAATCCGATCTTTTCAGTCCTGTTTTTCGCCAGCAAAACGCATATTACATGGGGTGAAATTATTGCCATTTACCTTTTTCATAGTCCTCTTTATAATTAAGTAAAGTTTATATCAATTGGTGGACAAAAAGATATAGGTAGAGCCTCTTTAAACAATATATTATTCTCCAGCTTGTATTATATATAATCTAATTATAATAATATAATAATCGGATTAAATGTATTTTAGTAATACGAAATCGCATCAAAACGCATCAATATCATATTTCTGAATAAAAATGTGGCTTTGGAATGGCTGACACCCACACACCATAAACGGGTTTCCTGACAAAAAATAAAGTTTTCAACATTTTGTAGAATATGTTGATAAATAAATGCAAACTTTATCCACAGACCGAAAACTAAGTATTATTAGATCCGTATGTATCGGAGAGAGAAATTCCTTATCCTATGGAAATACTGTTGACCGGGTGATTTATCAGACAATATCAAGATAATTAATACATCCTTGTACTGTCGTTTTGCAATAATAATTAAAAATATGAAAACTATTATATTCTTTTTAAAAACAACAAATCATTATTAATGTTTTCATTATCACCATACATTTCTATTTTATGATTATAATAATAATAATGGTAATATATCGCGATTTTATGATAACCATAACATACCCCTACATTCATTACTATATACATATACCAGGTGGGCCAAACGACATATGCGAAACGACCAGGTACGAAATGACATATGCGAAACGACCAGGTGCGAAACGACATATGTGAAACGACCAGTCTCCGTTGTGGGGTGGTTGGTGGGGGTGGGGGTGGAGGCGCAACATAATGATAAATTGATAAAAGAAAACAACATTGAGATATGTAAAAAAAATAAAAAAATATCGGGATTCATGTGGTGATGATGATGGGGTTGATGATTGGAGGATGGTGGGAGTTGGGCGGGGGCGCAACACAGTTATAGATGTAGAACTGATAAACCAAAACAACACAGAAATATGTAAAAAAAAATCGGATTTCGAGGTGTGGGGTGGGGAGGGAAGTGAGGAGCTCAACATAGTTATATGTGTAAGAATTTACCAAAACAGCACAGAAATATGTAAAATAAAATAAAAAAAATTAAAAAAACTGGGTGGGGTTGGGTGGGAGGGAGCCCATGCTCCATAAGGTAAAGTATGAATAAGATGAATTAAATGCTATAAGAAATCCCAAACTAAAATTTCGGTATAAACAACAAACCTTGATCTGCCTTTATTGCACATGTTATGGGCCATCACAATTTGGGTTCCATGGGAGCCCATAATTTGTAGAAGACAAAATTACTTACGAAACCCTTGACAACATACTATAAGGAAACCAATTCCCAAATTTGATCAAAAAAATGTATGTGTTTGATTTTATTATTAAAATAATACATGATTTTAATTGATTGTATACAACTGTTTGTTTGTTTGTATATTAAAATAATATGTGATGCAAAGTAACTAGCGTTACGGAATATGTATTGACAATTTTGAAAGATATTTTCTTTCATGTATACTGTTGGTCCTGAAAAGGACCGTTTGTGGCTGGCCCTAAAAAGGGCCAATTTAAACATACAGATGATTTGCAAGGCCCTGTCGTGACCCGGGATGAACCAAGTCCTTATCATAATGCCTAGGAAATCGTATATATTTCCCAACGTCAATTAGGTCTGACCCTAGGTATTTCCGTAGTTTTTTGTTAAACACTACGTCGGATTTTATTATATCTTTCTCAAGCCAGAAGACGTCCTGTGTGTGTGTGTGTATTTCTAAGACTTCCTAAAACAGCCACGCTCAATTATACTGGCAACGTAGATTTGTTGGACCCCTGTGAAACATAGGTCTAAATTCTACGATTGGCTGCAATCTGTTAAAACGGAGACTACCTTTTTAATGCTGCGTCGCTCCTTCTTTACTGTGATGAATCTAAATCCACCGTATTGAGGTAGCATACATGTTTAAAGATGGTACTAGATTCATTCATGTATCTAAGTCACCCTCAGCGCAAACAGATACAGTGCCTATCACCTAGCTTTGAAAAGTCATGTAAGGACTGTGCTACCCATGGTGGATTTTCATCAGCATGGACAATAATGGCATTGTCTGATGTTATACTGCATCCGGTGAGAATAATATATCCACCGTTTAACGGCGTGAAAGACCCATGTCACACAGCATTGAACTTTACGTTCGAGCCACGTGCCGGAGTTGCAGAAGGCTATTCCACAGTACACATACTGTGGTACGGCCAGGATCAACTCCCTAAAAACAGAGTGTGGTATGCTGTTAACCACTTTGCGGCCGTCACCAACGTCACTCAACTCAGCACTAAGCGTTCCCTCCTAGTTCAGCCGATTCATTGTGAGTTTGAAATGCCACATAAGAGAAAGAGACGTTCTGCGAGCTAAGCACACTCCGTTGATTTCCACGAAGAACAGTTTCGATTGTCTCCCAGTTGACATCACTGATTTTGAAAATAGTGTGTATTTCAGAGCTCTGTTTACTAGTTTGCATCTAAAATTCGACTTTAAATACGAATCCAAGAGAGACCGATTTATCCCATTTAGCTATCTTTAGGTTACATTGCACCATTAATGTTCCTTCTTTGTTTTATATAGGACAAATGTATGATAAGAGACAGAAAATGCGCATTTTTCTCCATAGACAATTTTAAAACACATATCAATCAAACGATCGAGCGTCTGCCAATATAAAAATGCAATAAAAACAGGGGTCATTTATCATGTAAGAAAAAGTCAATCTATTGAATGACGTCACGTTCTATTACCCCATTTCCCTTTTCGCTTTACTGTCTATGTCAATTATAATTAAATATCTCAAACAAACACTAATAAATGTTCCCAATACATCATTTGGATGAATTATAGGTAATAATAACAAAAAGCAATCAAAAGTGTGCATTTTGTAGCACTAGTAAGGCAGGGAAACATTTTTTATTAGGCACTATTTGACTATACACCACGGAAGCACAAACGCAATGGTGTAATAACGCCTTTATAAGCATCTTGCGGTGCGCAGAAAAACATGGCCGAAAAAGGTCAGAAACGTATCATGGATTCATTTAAATCGCCGAACTCTGGTAATTCAGATCCTCAAGATGAAAAAAAAAAACAACGCTGCCAAAGAAAGTAAATTAAATTTCACTGGCTGCAAAACATCACTGGTTACGCTAGGATGAAAGCAAAAATGTAATGCATTGCGAAATCTGCAAAAATCTCAAATAATTTTGTAAACACTCTAGCTTTACGAACGGACAACTTTAAAACAACTACCGGTTCACTTGACAGACATATTGTATCATCTGGTCACAAATCTGCATTGCTATATCAGACTTTGCCCAAGCTTCCTTATTTGCTCACAACTTGCAAGTTTAGCTCTTACACATCCAGGAAATACTAGCGACTGCGAGAGAGCATTCATACTAGTGACTGTGTGAGAGCATTCATACTAGTGACTGTGTGAGAGCATTCATACTAGTGACTGTGAGAGAGCATAAATACTAGTGACTGTGTGAGAGCATTCATACTAGTGACTGTGAGAGAGCATTCATACTAGTGACTGTGAGAGAGCATTCATACTAGTGACTGTGAGAGAGCAATCATACTAGTGACTGTGTGAGAGCATTCATACTAGTGACTGTGTGAGAGCATTCATACTAGTGACTGTGAGAGAGCATTCATACTAGTGACTGTGAGAGAGCATTCATACTAGTGACTGTGAGAGAGCATTCATACTAGTGACTGTGGGAGAGCATTCATACTAGTGACTGGGAGAGAGCATTCATACTAGTGACTGGGAGAGAGCATTCATACTAGTGACTGCGAGAGAGCATTCATACTAGTGACTGCGAGAGAGCATTCATACTAGTGACTGCGAGAGAGCATTCATACTAGTGACTGTGAGAGAGCAGTCATACTAGAGACTGTGAGAGAGCATTCTCCGCCCAGAACTCTGTGACAACACCCTTGCACAATTGTCTTTCACATGAACATTGCGATCAGTTAATGAGAATCATGATTGAAGGGCTTAAATTTCAATTCGCATTACGTGGTCCGAGTATTAACTTTCATACTCCATCCAACCCCTTCTACAAGAAGCGAAAACGCGGTTGGCTGGGGGTTTGAAATAAAATCTTAATGTCAACTTGAAACGTTTGCACATTGTAAAATTAAAACATTTAAGAGACAATTTTAAACAGGTTAAACAGGTTTTTCAGTAAAAAATGTAAACATGTTTTATTGTCAAAATATCCAT
The DNA here is from genome assembly GCA_037043455.1 of Cyrtodaria siliqua. Classification (NCBI taxonomy): domain Eukaryota; kingdom Metazoa; phylum Mollusca; class Bivalvia; order Adapedonta; family Hiatellidae; genus Cyrtodaria; species Cyrtodaria siliqua. Next base: position 1,954 of record JAWPHD010020856.1, on the reverse strand, counting down.
AATTAATTCCTGCTTATATAAGCTTTTCTTGCATACCGGACAAGGATATCCGTTATTTTACCGGGGCTAGATATTTCCATCTCACCCTAGGGTCGAGATTCACGTGCGCTTCCATCTGGTATGCAGCAAAACATGCAAAACGTTAGTAGCTGGCGGCGTCAACGCACAACATGTCTCTGATGTGCAAGAAAAAGAATCTATCATGGGTATTCGGTTCAGATAGGGAATTTTAACCCTCGATATGTGTTTTAATCGGAACCTCTGTTCCGCTAAAAACACTTATACCTTGAGTTGGAAATCCCTATCTTCACCGGATACACATGAAAGATTCTTATATTCCATCGCTTAATGGAATTAAGGCTCGATCACATAATGAGGTTTGCAATGAATGTGTGAAAAACTAAAAAGACAAGATACATCTTCAAGTCTAACTGACCTTTGATAGTGATTCATAGAAATGCTCAGAATGGTTTTCTATGTGTCTCAAACAGTTTGTCCACTCTTGAAAATAAAACTCAACTCCAATTTTACAAATTTTAGTTTTATTAATCACTACAATGCAAAATCTAAAGTACCATATAATAAAACATTACTGTTTACAATTACATTGTCAAACAATATTTATACAGGGATTATTCTGGTTTGAATATCAAATCAGAATGGATAATTATCTCAAGTTATTTTCCTAAAATTTGATTTTTTTTCGAAAAAAATCTCATGTATATTAGAAATATCTCACTGAAATTACACAAATGGGACAATTTCTCCCATTCAAAATTCAAACCAGACTAACCCCTGAAAAGCGCAATATGCACAACTAGACATGTTACCGATGCTTCCTGCCAAGCTTCCTCGAAATCCAATAAGGCGTTTAGGAGGAGTAGCGCCGACAAGAAATTTAAAGTAAAAATGTCAAGGGCCGTAACTCCATCAAAAATCAACGAACCTAAAAAAATCGCAATAGGCACAACTAAATAATCATACCAATGCTTCCAGCTACCTTTCGTCAAATCCATCACGGCATTAAAAAAAAAAAAATTAAAAAAATAAAAAAAAGTAAAAAAAGAAAAGAAATATTTAAAAACAAATGATTATTAAAAAAAAAAAGGGCCATAACTCTTGTGTTACTGATCCGATCTGGCTGTGTTTTTTAAATCTTTTCTGAGCTTTCATTGATATTAACAATCTGTGCAAGTTTGGTAAAGATCAAATAATAAATGAAGGTGCTAGAGTGTTCACAAGTCAGAAAACGGCATTTTTCAGAAAAAAACAAGGGTCATAACTCTGGAGTTACTGATCCGATTTGGCTGGATTTCGAACTTGTCCGAACTTTCATTGATATTAACAATATGTGCAAGTTTGGTAAAGATCAAATAATACATGAAGGTGCTAAAGTGTTCACAAGGCAGAATATGTCATTTTTCAGAAAAAACAAGGGCCATAACTCTGGTGTTATTGACCCAATTTAGCTGGTTTTCGAACTTGTCCAGGTTACATTGGTATTAACAATCTGTGCAAGTTTGGTAAAGATCAAAAAATACATGAAGATGCTATAGTGTTCACAAGGCAGAAAATGGCATTTTTCAGAATAAACAAGGGCCACAACTCTGGTGTTACTGACCCAATTTAGCTGGTTTTCGAACTTGTCTAAGCTTTCTTTGGTATTACCAATCTGTGCAAGTTTTGTAAAGATCAATAATAAATGAAGGTGCTAGAGTGTTCACAAGGCAGAAAATGTTATTGTTTTTAGAAAAACAAGGGCCATAACTCTGGTGTTACCGACCCAATTTAGCTGGTTTTCAAACTTGTCCCAGCTTTCATTGATATTAACAATCTTTGCAAGTTTGGTAAAGATCAAATAATAAATGAAGGTGCTAGAGTGTTCACAAGGCTTAATGTGACATTTTTCAGCAAAACATGGGCCAGTAGAGCTAAAAATCAATAAACATTGTAA
>JAWPHD010020855.1:0-30225 GCA_037043455.1 Cyrtodaria siliqua | reverse complement strand
GACCCCTAGGTTGGAAGAGTCACCACTTGAATACTCTTGGTAGAGGACCATTAGCCTATGCCACATGCGATATATGAGAGCTCGATGACTTGTGGTTTCAGAGAAGATCTTTCATTTGTGTCCCATACAACTCTATGTAACAGTAAGATATAAAAAAACGAACAGGGAAATTTAGAATTCACAGAACACAGTCAACCAAAAACACACAATCAACCAACACAAACAACACTTACAATGAAAAGAGGAAGCCAATTATACGACACTACAGACACAAAGGGGTTGACAACAGGGAAACCGCCTCGGAAATTGCATTGGAAAAAAGGCCGCTGACTGTTTAAACCAGGTACTAGGGTGCAGAACCATAACATACGATGCATGCAATAAATCAGCTGCCTTGTGGGTTTAAAATAACAACAGATTTTTAAAACAAATTCCAGTATAGCTATGTAAAACTCTGACCCAGATGCGGGGCCATAGTTGACCCCAAAATTAATAGAGTACCATAAGAGCGTATGCTAAATGCAAATATTAGACCTTTCGTACCTATATTTTCAGAGATTTGTTTAAAGATTGTATTATACAACTCTATGTAACACTGACCCCTGGCGCTGGACCGGATGAGAGGGTCACCATTTGAACAAACTTGGTAGAGGACCATTATATTATACTGCATGCGATATACGAGATATGTGCCTTGTGGTATCAGAGATAAGATTTTTCAATGTATCCCTATATAACTCCATTACGTGGTCCCGCCTTAATTCCATTAAGCGATGGGAAAGCTTATATGGCAGGATTTTATAACGGACATTTCGACAATAAAACATGTTTAAAAATATTTTTTTCCTGAAGAAAATGCGATAACCTATTTAAAATGACCCTATTAAATGTTTTAATTTTACAATATGTAAACCTTTTAAGAAGAAATTAAGGTTTTATTCAAAACTCCAGTCAACCCGTTTTCGCTTTTTGGAGAAGGCATCGGATGGGGTATGATAGATAATACTCGGACCAAGTAATGCTTGAAATATATGTGACACCTGGGGCTGGCTAAATTTGACACCGGGTCACAATTTGAACCGCACTTATAGAGGGACATACGGGTAATGAGCAACACATGAGACGTCTAGCTCTTGTAGTTTCAGAGACAATTTATATATTTATTAATTTCTTCCTGTACAACTGAATATAAAACTGTAATTCCTGGATCGGAACCAGATTTGACCCCAGGGTCACCATTTAAGCAAATTCATTAGACGGCACATATGTTCATACTACGTAAGATACACAAGAGCTCTATGCTCTGTCGTTTCAGAGATGATGTTTCAATGCCTTCCTTAATATGTAAATCAAACATGCACAATTTCTATATGAAAACTTTGGAATCCCTGGCGCAGTCAAGTTGACCCCGTGGACTTCATTTGAACAAAGGAAATGATTGGCAATCATTAATAAAGATAAAACATTGAACTCTGTTCAGTGGTGTTTTTAGAAGAATATTTTTTTTAAAGTTTCAACCAGTTTATTTTTTACGGCGGCCATCTCGGATGTCGCTTTGACCTATGCTTTTAACAAACCTGAAAGCCATTGACTTAAGGATCATCCATGTTAAGTCAAAATCGGCCTTTCGGTCTTGAGGATACGTATTTTCAGAAAAGTTAACGGACGAACTGATGGACGAACTGATGGACGGACGACGAACAAAAAGCGATCACAATAGCTCACTGTAAGCTTTCGCTACAGCTCACCTGAGCTAAACTAAAAATGAGTGACACTTATGGAACGCCAGTGCATTGTTCCATATATGCAGTAAAGTTTTCAATATACGTGGTGCTTTGACCAATATACGTGGTGCTTTCGGCTTTATACGCAGTGCATCGTTCTATATATGCAGTAATGTTTTCAATATATGTGGTGCTTTAACCCATATACGTGGTACTCTGTCTTTATATGCAGTACAACTTTTAATATATGCAGTAGAATTAAGAAATAGAACATCGTTTACTGTGAATTATCGTTTAATATATCACGGTTTGGAGTTCAATTGTAAACAATAATTTCACGAGTCCGAAGGGCGAGTGAAATTATTGTTTACAATTGAACGACAAACCGTGATATATTATAGATAATACACCGTAAACGATGTTCTATTTCTATTCTAATACCCCTTAAATGTGAAAATAACGCACACATCTGAAATCTTTCGCATTGCTTTGCTTGCTCTCCTAACGTTGCATACGTTACAGTGCGGAATGCGCAATGCGCAATGCTTATTCTCCTAACTTTGCAAAAATTACAGTGATATATCGTTCAATATAGCGAGATATTTTAAACTAGGCTATATAGTGCGGGTGTATTAGAATTTTTAATATAGGTCTTGCATTTGACATTATCTGCAGTGCACATTTCAATATATGTAGTAGTATTTTCAATATACGTGGTACTTAACTCAGTTATTTATGTTTGGTGCAAAGCGCAATATACGTGGTGCATATAGTGCTTTTACCTTTATCGCATTCCACTTTATGGTGATGAGGTTCGCTTTTCCGGAAATACTACGGACATTACCGACAATAACCGAAATAGGATATATCGCAAGAGGAGTAAGTTCTCGAGTTCACCGCTGTGACAAATGTCGTCTGAATGGAAGCCGGAGCTGTCGTATGTTCGGTATTGACACAATGAACGGTCAAACGTATCCTCATCGGTAGACTTGTCATTCGAACTGGTTGACTTGTCATTATGGTTGGCTGACTTGTCATCCTGATCAGTTGACTTGTCATCCTGATCGGTTTACTTGTCATTCTGGTCGGCTGACTTGTCATTCCGGTTGTTTGACTTGTCATTCTGATTGGTTGACTTGTCATTATGGTCGGTTGACTTGTCATTCTGATCAGTTGACTTGTCATCCTGATCGGTTGATTTGCCATTCTGGTCGGTTGACTTGTCAATATGGTTGGTTGTCTTGCCATTATGGTCGGTTGACTTGTCATCTTGATCTGTTGAATTGTCATCCTGATCAGTTGACTTGTCATTCTGGTTGGTTGACTTATCATTCTGGTCGGTAGACTTGCCATTATGGTAAGTTGACTTGTCATTCTTTGTCATTATGGTCGGTTGACTTGTCATCCTGATCGGTTGACTTGCCATCCTGATCGGTTGACTTGTCATTCTGGTCGGTTGACTTGTCATTCTGGTTGGTTGACTTGCCATTATGATTGGTTGTTATGTCATTATGATTGGTTGACTTGTCATTATAGTCGGTTGATTTGTCATGACTTGTCATTATGGTCGGTTGACTTTTCATTCTGGTTGGTTGTCTTGCCATTATGGTTAGTTTACTTGTCATTCTGTTTGACTGACTTGTCATCCTGATCGGTTGACTTGTCATCTGGATCGCTTGACTTGTCATACTAATTGGTTGACTTGTCATTCTGGTTGGTTGACTTGCCATTATGGTTAGTTTACTTTTCATTCTGATTGGTTGACTTGTCTACTGGATCGGTTGACTTGCCATCTTGATCGGTTGACTTGTCATTCTAATTGGTTGACTTGTCATTATGTTCGGTTGACTTGTAATTATAGTCGGTTGACTTGTCATTCTGGTTGGTTGTCTTGCCATTATGGTTAGTTTACTTGTCATTCTGTTTGGTTGACTTGTCATCCTGATCGGTTGACTTGCCATCCTGATCGGTTGACTTGTCATACTAATTGGTTGACTTGTCATTATGGTTGGTTGGCTTGTCATTCTGGTCGGTTGACTTGTCATTCTGGTTGGTTGACTTGCCATTATGATCGGTTGACTTGTCATTATGATCGGTTGACTTGTCATTCTGGTTGGTTTACTTGTCATTGTGATGGGTTGACTTGTCATCTGGATCGGTTGACTTGTCATCTAATCGATTGACTTGCCATCTTGATCGGTTGACTTGTCATTCTAATTGGTTGACTTGTCATTATGGCTGGTTGACTTGTCATCCAGATCGGTTTACTTGTCATCTTGATCGGTTTACTTCTTATCCTGATCAGTTGACTTGTCATTCTGGTTGGTTGACTTGTCATTCTGGTTGGTTGACTTGCCATTATGGTTGGTTGACTTGTCATCCTGATTGGTTGACTTGTAATTATGGTTGGTTGACTTGTCATCCTGATCGGTTGACATGTCATTCTAATTGGTTGACTTGTCGTTATGGTTGGTTTACTTGTCATTCTGATCGGTTGACTTGTCATCCTGGGCGGTTGAGTTGTCATTATGTTGCCTCCAATGTGGTTCACTTGGCCGCCTCGCTTTGGTAGCAATGGCGCGTTTAATAAATGATCTCTGTTTTTTATAATAAATATTGAAAAAACGAGAGAAAACAAGCTTTTTATTGTAAAACGTTTCAGTTTAACATGGCAATCTTTTCGTGTTGCCGTATCTAACATTGCATCACAAAACTATATAACTCAATATGAAATAGATAGTTCTTCTTCAAATTATTTATTTATTTAATTTAATATTGAACTAACTTTCCTTTTGAATGACTATATTGATATGAAATACATGTATATAACTTAATTTATTCGAAATCATTTTGTAACCAATATTGAAACGAAATGAAACTATTCATTGCCATATAGACGACATTTTTCACAGCGGTGAGCACGAGAACTTACTCCTCTTGCGATATATCCTATTTCGGTTATTGTCGGTAATGTCCGTAGTATTTCCGAAAAAGCGAACCTCATCACCATAAAGTGGAATGCACTGAACTTAAAGGTATAAGCACTGCATATAGTTAAATGCACCACGTATATTGCGCGTTGCACTAAACATAAATAACTGAATTAAGCACCACGTATATTGAAAATACTACTGCATATATTGAAATGTGCACTGCAGATAATGTCAAATGCACCACATATATTAAAAATGCTAATGCATATATTAAAAGTTGTACTGCGTATAAAGCCCAGAGTACCACGTACACGGGTTAAAGCACCACATATATTGAAAACATTACTGAATATATAGAACGATGCACTGCATATAAAGCCGAAAGCACCACGTATATCGGTTAAAGCACCACGTATATTGAAAACATTACTGCATATATTGAACAATGCACTGCATATAAAGTCCTAAGTATCACGTATATTGTTACTACTACTGTATATAATTAAAAAATGACATCGGGAGACAGTTCCATACAAGTCACTTGAAACAAACGCTTCTCATCTCTTATTAGAATATGAAGTTTTGGATACTTAACCCATAACCCGCTAAGCACGATTATAATAGCCTTTGCGTCCAGTGTAAACCCAGATCAACCTGTCCGGTTGCTGATCAGTCATTTCCCCCAAAACAACCCTTTGTCACATAAATGGAATGGTCTTAATTCAAAGAAAAAACAATCCATTATATATTTGTGTTGGAGTTAAGGGTTAAAGTGTTTATTTCCAATTTGCCATAACGACATGGGTGTTTTTCCTTTGCAAGAAAAGCACTGTTACCACATACGGCATATTTTGGTAACACATCGTAAGGATTCATCACGCTATCAAAAGTTTGATAATTTGATGGAATGCATCTCCTTTTGAGTGTTGTCTTTGTTTAGTCGCTTCGTTTAGTCCTTGTTTAGCAAGCGTCAATGGTGTATCTTGTCGTTTGGTGCACATGTTTCGAGAGAATCCCATTTGTAACAACACTCTTACAATTTGAACATTTCCTCCTTGACAGGCAATATGTAACGCTGTTTCACCTTTCATGTTCCTCAAGTCGACTAGAAAGTAACTTTCCGAGAGACGAAATACTTCTTCGATGAGCTCCTCCTTTACTTTTGAAGCTGCAAGATGAGCTAGTGTGTCTCCACTATGGCTTTGCTTAGCAACGATTTTGGCTCCATGTGACAAGAGTAGTTTCAACATCTTAATATCACCTCTTAAACTTGCTTGATGAACTGGCAAGACATCTCTGAAATGTATTTCTGTATTTGCGTTGTTTCGTAGCAGGTAATCCACCATATCATGCAATCCATTCTCAATGGCAACATGCATCAGGGACCCGTACATTTCATCGACCATGTCAATATGGTACCCAAACTTTAGAAATAGTCCAACCAAGTCTGGGGCACTGGCTTTAACAGCACAAATCATCGCTTGAAAGTCGTGTTGAAGATTTTTGGTTGAGTAATGTTTCAGAAGACTGTTTACTGTCTGACAATGTTGTCCCTTACACGCTAAGCTAAGTGGAGTTTCATTGTTTCTGTCCCTTTCGCAAATACTTGCACCGTTTTCAACAAGCATTTCGACCAATCTAGTGTGTCCACACTTTGCCGCTAAGTGAAGCGGGCTTTGTCTGCGTTTATCCAAAGCATTCACTTGTACTATTGTGCTTCTCAAAAGTTGTTTAACTGCCTCTTCGTGTCCGTAGTATACAGCCACATGTAATGGGTGTCGTCCATTTGCATCCTTCTCTACGACAATCATAGGATTGTTATCAATGAGTACTCGCATTGGCTCGGTCCGACCATTATAAGCAGTGATATGAATTGGCAAACCTCTAATTCTGGAAAGTTTTCTTTGGTCAGCCCCCGCCTCCAAAGCAACCTTGGCAAATTCTGCATACCCTTCACTTGCTGATATTGTCAACACTGTTTCACTATTCGTCGAAACAAGGTCGAGATCGGCTTTAATCTCGGACCTTGTTAAGATTTTCAACATTGCGATGTTATTTTTCCTCGCTGCAAAGTGAACTAAAGATTGAACGTCTTTCCTTTTAAAATTAACACCTACTCGTGAAGCCAAGATCTCAAATATCGCCAATGATTCTCTACTCTTAAATGGCTCCGCTGCAATTTCCAGTGCACACTTTAAAGCCTCGCATCGACTCTTGTATGGAAATGCTGAAAATGCTTCGTTCATGACGATATAGTTTACTATCCCAACACTTCTGGATTTGATTGCGGTAATCAGTATCGGAAATGTAATAGGAACGCCCATCTTTACCAGGTCTTTGAATGTCGTTTCCTCTGCTAATTCTGCAGAATGCCAAAGAGCTGCGTTTTCTTGGATTTCGATTTCTTCTGTTCTCCGTTGTCGCATTTTTTCCCACTTGCCATGTTGTATAATCTGTTCGGTTATGTTGTTAGGTGCACCAACACTTCTTTGTTTAAACGAATTTTCCATTCCGTAAAAAAGGATGCCATATGGATCTTTACTGTCAGCCTCTCTCTGTTTCAGTATCGTCGAAGTAAGTTTTGGCGTCTTCTTTATGAATTCGAGAAATCTGTCGAAAAACCAGGACTCTCTCATAATGGGATGTGCTGTGATACGTTTAACTTGTTTTCTTAAAAATTCATCTTTCGCTCTCTCCATCATTGCATTGATGCTGCCGTGGTCACCTTGCCTAATTGTTAGGTACAAATCTGTCTGCAAATTGACCGTTTGTATTCTTACAAATTTGTACAGGAATTCTTCGTCGCATGTTGAAAGCACTTCGACTGGATACGTCTTACTTGCTACTATCAAGAAAGAATTCTTTACAGCATCTCCAGAAAAGCTATACGTATCCTCAATCTTCTCTAGTAGAGAGAGCTTTTCCAGCTCATTGATCCCTTTTAGAAGAGCTTCAGGCAAGCATGAAATAAGTTTGAACTTCGAGGCATACTGATACATCATTGTTTCAGCCGTCGACATCCTCTTGTGAAAATGGGTTGAACTTCTATGTGTGCTTCTGTTTTTGCGAGACTTATTTAAACCTTCTTCGGTAGAAAACCACACACCTTTCTTTGTAACGTTCAGTCTACCCATTTGGTCTATTCGCTCGGTATCTATGTGTCCTTCCGCAGCATATACGGCTATCAATGTCAGAAAGGCGTGTGCCGGTAACTTCTCGATACGGTCCACGAGTTTGGTCGTCGGATCGCAGAAATATCCTGACCCATGATGGAGGTTTCCGTTGAAGAAGTCGTTTACTTTCTTTACAAAGCCCCGCCTTTCAGACAATCGCACGATGTCTTTAAATGTGTCCTCACACATCAAACGCAGTTTGCTTTTGTCTTGTTGAATCGTCTCATCTTTTTTCAGTTTGCATAACCACACGCTGTGTTTTCGCATAAAGTAGTGGAGCAAGTCCTCCTTCGTGTTGTTGCTTATTCGGTATCGCTTTGATAATAGGTCTATTACATATTCTCCGTAATAGCTCGTGACTGAACTGAAATCTTCGTCTTCAAAAGATTTCAGAGTCATGATCAACGTTATCTTTCCCTTGGAGGCTGGTAGGATGTCTTGTCTGATGCATCGTATCCAGTCCTCTAATCGTTGTTTGTCGAAATAACAAGTACCTGATGCATGTGGTACGAGAATGATTGCATTTCGATCTTTTTCTACACAACACCATTCTAAAGGATGGTTTAGCACGTATGACTCTACCTCTGGACTTCCACTTTCGTTCTGTGCGGTTGACAATTCATGAAACAGTTTAAGACTAGAAAATGTTGCGCCATCTCCATTGCCAATAAAAATTGCTAGCTGGTCTTTATGTGGTCTCATCAAATTCTCCTTGGCGCCATAGTAACCCTCTGTTTCAACAGCAGCTCCATGTTTATTAAATTCCTCCTGGATACTTTCTAGTGCACACTGTGTACGGTCTAAATGTAAAGAATGATAACAAATACACACAAAAATAACTATGCGTGATAGGCTCGAATAATACAATATGACTTTGAAATAGTTGAATTAGTGTAAGAATTGGCCTGGATATTTGCTCATTGGTACCGATTGAATGAGGTGGAGTGTAATTCTGGTAAGATAGATGCCGAGCACCTTGACAAAGGCAGCACAATACTAGTTGTCTACTGTGGCCGATATATCATTTTAATTATTTCTGATTTTTCAGCGATGTTTGTCAAATTATAATCTGTGTCCCAGAAACAAGGCCTAAAATATTGCTTCCAGCAGCCCATCCGAGTGATATGGTATCCACATGAGGCATGATTTATATAAAAAACAAAAAAAACTTATTATAATGGTTGTCGGTGGGATGGTATGAACCAACGGTGACCCATTGCACATAATGCACAGGAAATACTTTCAAATGTATACGCTGTGAGCAGTTCAGTAATTTAGGAACGTTTTAACCCTTTTGCTGCCACAGTCGAAGACACTGATTTTAGCGACCAATGTAAACCCAGATCAACCTGTCCATAATGTGCATACTGTTTACACCGTACCCACTCGGTAAGACTGTTTTCCATAACACTTTATATACAAAATATCACTGGAAGTTTTGAATTTAAATTTTAGCAGACGACATTTAAAATTTGGCGGCGAAAGTTTTAATGATGATGTTGACGCTACACAATTACATATTTACATTTGAATTTGTTTATTCATTGGTTATTTTGTCGAACTACTAATGTAAAGCATGTCTACATTAAGTTAAATACCTTTTACTTGAGTGTGCACATCTGACCATTGCTTTGGGTTTGCTGAAATATAATGATTTAAAAATAAACATGAACGATTTAAAATGAAAAATATATACAATTATGCCATGGAATTATAGTTCGATTCCAGATTGCATCAGTTTAAATGTACTACCGAATGGTATTAAAAACAATCCACGAGTGACTTAATTTGTATAAAAACAGGAGGCCCAAGATGGCCTGTATCGCTCTACTTGCTATACAAATTTGGGGAAATTCAAGAGAACAACAAAGCTTCAATGCTCTAAACAAGAACTCCAAAATCGTCCTGAATCGCTCATCTAATGATATTTGCAAAGAGGGATGGGCATGTATCCCGGGACCAATGCTGGTTGGATGGTTGTATCCGTCTGTTCATATCCTGTCTGTGTATATATGGTAATATGGTGTGAATCTCAAGTTATAACCCAGGTGCTATTTCCCCAGGTATGGAAACAGAAGCCGGTACCGATGCTAGTTGAATGGTTGTATTCGTCTGTTCATGCCCAGTAAATGTATACAGGTTATAGGGTGGGAATCTCAACCGTTTCCAAGTTATGACCCAGTGGCTATGTCCCCAGTGGTGGGCATGGACCCCCGGGCCGAAGCTAGTTGGATGGTTGTATCCGTCTGTTTATACCCAGTAAGTGTATGTATGATTATAGGGATCTCAACGGTTTTCTAAGTAATGACCCATGGGCTATGTTTACAGTGGTGGTGTTGGACCCCCGGGGCCGATGTTGGTTGGATGGTTGTGTCCGTCTGTTCATGTCCAGTAAGTGCATATACGGTTATAGGGTGAGGATCGCAACGGTTTCCAAATTATGACCCAAGGGCTATTTCTCCAGGGTTGAGGCGGACCCTGGGGCCAATGCGTGTTGGATGGTTGTATCCGTCTGTTCATGTCCAGTAAGTGTATATATGGCTATAGGGTGAGGATATTCGGTTTCCAATGGGTGGGGATCTAAAATATTTTAAGGCTTTCCCTTTATAAGTGTGTATGTAAAACATGTAACTGGTCGGATGGGGCCAAATTTGACCGATTTAAACTTTATAGTGAATCATAAGTTTATGGTATATGCAAACTATTAGACCTCAATCTCATGCAGTTTTAGAGAAAAACTTTTTGTTAAAGGCGTTTATATAACTTTTATGTAAATCTATAACCCCGAGGGCGAGTCCAGATTTTACACAAGGGTCGCTATTTGGAAAAACTTAAAGGATCATAAGCTTATGCTGCATATAATACATGTATATGAGAGCTCTATACCTTGTTTATGTTGTTCCCTATAGAAGTTTATGTTAAACATGTGACCCCAGGGGCGGGGCTAAATTTGATCGACATTTGAACACACTTGGTAGAGGACAATAAGCTTATGGTAAATGCATAATATTAAACGTTTGCCTCTTGTAGTTTCAGAGAAACATTTCTTTTTAAAGATTCTCCTATATAATTCTATGTAAAACTGTGACCCCCGTGATTGGGCCAGATTTAGGGGTCTCCATTTAAAAACTTGTTAGAGGACTCTGCCAGACAAAATGCTACAGATCCTGTTTAGAGGTATTAAATACCCAAATAAGCACGTTATCCTTCTCACGATAATGTTAAAACATTATTACAGGTTGGTTTGTTTGAATGGTGTTTTACGTCGTTTTAGCACATGTGAGGTAGGCCATTTATGATGGTCTTTTTTCTTTTGGTAGAGGCAGCCAAGGCAATTATTCCAGGGTTGAACTAGTACTGTATACCTACCGCCATCCGTAAGAATTGATGCTTTCTCACTCGGCAAGCCCAGCTCGCTCCCAGTGGGATTCGAACCCGCAGCGGTGAGAAAAAAGTAGTTCTAAGCAGAATATTGAGTTACATGTACGTACTTGTTATGAAACATTGAGAAAGGTTAAATAGTCAGAGCTGGTATGTATTGAAAGTTTATCTGTATTTCTGAAATATCAACCGCACTTCTAGCGAAAATGACTTTACAGAAAATCAAGGATAGAATGTTATAAGAGGTCTATATAAGTTAACAATAGTAGTGTTTTTCCTCAGCGAATTGAACGAATTAGTGTTGCCAAGTTCCCTAACTAAAACAAACAAAAACCGTGATGTATAAACAAGGTCTTTCGATCTTTACTTACTCACTATACTTGGTCCAGTCTTATTTCCACTACCTAATAAAAACAAAAAGAAACGATGAGCAGACAAACATATGAAACAAGCCATGCGGAAAACTGCAAGATGTGTTTCATGCAATAAATGTGATTACGTACAATTTGTGCAAAACTGACAATAATATTGAGTGAAACTGTTTTAAAAGGATAAATGTTGAAGAAATTGTATTTGTGCAGTTATGTTTAGTTAACAATAAACCTGACTTTGGACACGGGCCTCTTTTTGTTGGGCAGGGTTGAACCATGCCGCTCATAATAATGTTATTAGCATGCTTTTTCGCTGGACAATATTTAATTACGGGTTTGAATTTATATAGAGAAAAGTGTAGGTCTTGAATTAAATGACCGATATTGCACTTACTCAATAAAGTTAGTAGACGAAAACTCGCCAAAAACGAATTTGAATGCTAAATTAACACAAATGACGAGTGTTTCTCATTACTCAATCGCCAAAATGTGTCTGGTTTCAAAATTTAATTTTTGCTTGACTTTAATGGAAAATGACGTACTAATTTCCGTGTCAACATGAACGTCGAACTACAAACCTATGCAGTGAAAGATAATGTTACCGATGTACAATGCCGTTTTCAACACATTTTCGCTACTACTGCATTCTTATTTTCAATAAATGCTTAAACAAACATCAATTTACCTGTATCTATTACAACGTTTATGACGTCTTTCACAATAATGGATTGCGAAATCGTGCTCCCCTCCACATCTAAGTATGTGTTCTGAGTGGCCAAGCCGGGATCTGCAAGATCAGTAACAAGTTTAATCTTGTTGGTCTCTAAGATGACCACCGTGATATGTTAACATATAATTTATAATAAAGTAATAGCCTTTGTTCTTTATTTTCTTCAAATGTAGACTTGTTGGTGCTTTTGTTGTGGTTTTTTAACTATGTTTAATCACATGTTGAAGACAGTAAATAGCTTTTTGTAGCACTGTCCGATGCAATTTCTTTTGAAAATTGTCGTGATTCAAATCAGTTAAACTCAGAATAAAAACAGGTAAGGTAAAGTATAAATACAATGTGTTGGTTTCTGCTGATATCATGTCAAAAATTCATTTCCAAGTCAATAATAGCCAGAAACTCATGTATAAATCAAACGTATGTTACATACCATTGTTGAACTGGTTATTTAACGACCCGGTAGACTTGAGCCCAAACATACTTCCACTGCCGTAGTCGCTCGTCTGGCTGGTGCATTTACCCCCAAACTCCAAAGGTACATCTTCGTCGCTAATATTATCACTCTCACTGGAACTATGTCGTTTTCGTTTCGTATCACAAACATAGTGTACGTTTTCTTTGGATGGGGTTTTGCCCTTGGTTGTTTTCATTTTTTTATTTCTTGCTTTCGCCGTATTTGACTGTTTATTTTGTCTATGTTCCATTTCTGATGACCAAGATCTGGATCGAGATTTACATGTTGGCTGGTTTCGTGTTGCACTTTCCTTGTTGCGACTATGTTCACTGACTCTGGTTGTGTGTTCATTCCATTTCGATTGTACACAGTCTGTATTTCGGAGAATGTCTGTGTTTGAGGTATTACTACAAAATTCAAAAACACCCTTTGGCCCGTTATGATTACCAAACTTGTGCGTTCCATGGTCTGGTGCATTAACAGAATCTTCATTATCAGTTAGTGATTGGGATGGTTTTCGACTAAGCCTGACTTGGTCTGTAGATTCTATCAAAGGTTCATCGTTTTTTCCATTAAATATATTTCGTAAACTTTCAACAGATGCACCATACCACTTTTTCTTTCCTTCATTAGGCATGTTTTTCTTCAAATTATTGTTTTCTTGCGACAATATTGTTGTATTGCATCATGGTTGAGGAGCTTCACACGCATACTTGTGTCTGTACTCTTTGAACAAAACCACCGTTGTTTTTCATTTAGCAGCGTACCTGTGAACATAATAATTAATGTCTGAGTTGTCGTATTGTAACCCTAAATGTATGTGTTTACAAACGTTAATATATACAATAATAACAACTTAAAATTACTCTTGTGCAAAATCCGCTTGTCTTTATTGGATCAGTTCACTGTAACGTTTCTAGTACTGAAATGAAATGCACCCATAATATAATCACGCAATCCCACAAACGGACACAGTATTCAGGGGACCAACAAACACATACATGTTAATCATTTACAAGACACGGAACATACTTTCATAGGTTATCGAAAATCGTTCTCATCTCAATCAAAAGGGAGGTTGTCTTAAAATTACGAAATGTGTAACGCTTTTGTTTGAGAATAGCAAAGTTTTGTGAACGCATTTTAGCAGGTTTTAATGCCAAACATGATTTGAGTGTTTTTTCTCCACCACTTTAAAGATCGAACGTCATACATAGCCTGACAAGTGCTGAAAACTACTACAAACGCTAAACTGACAAATTGCAAGGCTAATTGTGTTTGCATATTAATAATTCTTGATTATACTGCATCAACAATATATTTAAATCTACGGAGAATAACGATGACAAATGATAGAACTCGACACATGACAAAACTCCAAATTGTTTCCGTTTCGATTATATGCGTGCATGATTTGAAGTCGAAATAATACTGGATAAATAAATCAAGGTGCTAATGCTGATGTTTGATACATTGCCGTGTGTCGCTTTAACATACCGTGTTTTATGGGAAACCAGTGTAAATGAAATCGGTTACAAATTGGTGAGGAAGCGCCAAACATAGCTCATAATCGTGATTAAATATAAATAGACAACGTGTCACGGGTATTTAGTTAGAGATTTCATCACATACTTGCTAACAAATATAATGATCCTCGAGTTCTGGATTCTGGTATAGATATTCAGTTTCATACGTTTAATGTTCAAGCAGTAACAGACACGTTTTTATCAGATCAAGAAGTTTTATTTCTAGTTAATACAATTATAACAGACTTGGAACGCAACTTTCGTACACAAGAGGATATTGATATAGCATTTGACGGGTGGTTTGATCTTGTTAAAAAAGATATGTAGGCAAAGTTGCCTTACAAATCTGTACAAGTTGAATGCCCTAATAAAAGAAGGACTGGAAAGCCATGGTGGAGTGCTGAACTTTCAAATTTATGGAATAACGTCTGTCAGCTAGAGAAAATATGGTTACAAACTAGGAATGTCTCTGAAAATGTTTTTAAGTCAGACAATTGTTCTGCTAAGAGAACATTCGACCGAGAGGTACAGAGGTCGAAGCGTCTTTTTTGGTACAACAGGCAATCTGATATTCTTGAGGACGCCGACCAAACTCAGTTTTGGAAGTCGATAGGTAAGATCGGCATTAATCAAACTAAGAAACGTGTTATCCCTATGGAAGTACTCTTGGACGACGGTACCTTGTCAACAAATGTAAAAGATGTCCTATATAAATGAGAACGGGATGTTAGCACTCTAGTAATGTAATAGTTCCTGAAATTTATGATTATACGTTCTCCCCGTCTGACAACGGCCATACCAATATTGCACTGGATAATCATATTTCGTTGTTAGAAGTCAAACAAAGCTATTGACGATGCCAAAATGGGTAAAGCTTTTGATGTTGATTTAATACTGCGTCTGTATTAAAAATGACACGTCAGTATTGTATCTGCATGTTTTATACAATATTTGCTTCGATACTGGTGTAGTTCCCAGCCTATGTGGAAACAATATTATTAGTCCTATCCCAAAGACAAGTACCGCTGATCCAAGAGACCCGCTATCATACAGAGGCATTGCGCTCGCATCGTCAATGTATAAACTATATAGTTCAATTTTGAATACTAGACTAACCGTATTGTAGGACTTAAATGACAAAATTAATGATGAGCAAAACGATTTCAGAAAAAAAACGTAGCACTATTGATCGTTTATCCTCTTTAACGAATATTATAGATACTAGAAAAAGGTTAAAATTATCAACATTCTGTGCATTTATTGACTTTCGAAAAGCATTTGATTTGATAAATAGGGACACACTTTGGAAACGTCTACAAGATACAGATGTTTCATGTAAGATGTTGACAGCAATGACAGTACAAATGAAATCGGTTACACATTGGTGAGGAAGTGCCAAAAATAGCTCATAATCGTGACTAAAGATAAATACACAACTCGTCACGGGTATTTAGTTACAGATCTCATCACATACCTGATAACAAATATGAACAGTTTGCAAGTACAATACGTCCAAGGTTGATTTGGCTAGGGATAAAACCGCAAAACTATTTTTAGGGGGTTACCCTTTAAAAAACTCACACACATACACACACAAAGATAATTTTATTAAAAGTCTGAAAAGTCTGAAACGGCTCTCAACGCATAAAGATACGCGAAACAAACTTCTTTTATTCTTTTAAAAGCCTTAAAAGGTTCTAAAACGTACATATACAGAAAGGAAAAAGCAGTTTAGGGGCTGGCTCTTTTTAAAATCTTTTTTAGTAGTAAAACTCTTTTAAGGGGCGGCCCTTTTTATTTAAAGTCCTAAAATGTGCCAAAATGATTAGACAATGGATAAAAGCTGGCCCCTTTTTCGAAGAAAAGTATATGATAAATAGACCCTCGACACATACTAGACATTGAGCTTTACTTTTACCTTCTGGGAAGATGAGTGACAGTATTAAAATACATATAGCTAAATGTTAAAACCTAAGTAAACCTACAGTGTTTTTTTTTAGAAGAACAGATGTTCCCCTCCCGCACCACCCCCGCCGCCCCCCACACCACCCGCCCCCACTGCACAACCTAGTTAACATAAGTTTGATAGTGGATAGGGCGCAACCGTCTTAAGCTATGTTTTGAAGTGGATATGAAACATTGTTGGATATCATTAAGGATTTGTGGAAAAGTGTTTTATGTTACATGAAAAGTAAAACCAAAAATGTGTTCATGTGACACGGATGCAACGCTGTAGCACTGTCAGTCACATAAAATAAAACTTCAGTGTTAATTAACTTAGTCCTAAATGTAAGACAATGTCATTCCCATTGACGCGCTTGTGGTAGGAACATATTAATGTCATTCCAACAAGCGGTTCAGGAGGAGTAGCGGCGACAACAAATGTCAAGTTAAAATGCCAATGGGCCACAACTCCGTCAAAAAGCATCGAACCGGAACACAAACGCGATATGCGCAACAAGGCATTATACCGATGCTTCCTGCAACATTTCGTCGAAATTCAACTAGCGGTTTATGAGGAGGGCGAAAACAAATTTAAAGTTAAAATGTCAACTAGACATCATAACGATGCTTCCTGCCAAGTTTCGTCGAAATCCCACAAGTGGTTTAGGAAGAGTAGCGGCGACAACAAATTTAACGTCAAAACGTCAAAGGGCCATAACTCCGTCAAAATCATCGAACCGTAACACAAACGCGATATGCACAAGACATTATGCCGATGCGTTTTGTCAAGTTTTGTCGAAATCCAACTAGCGGTTCAGACAACTAATTTAAAATTAAAATGTCAAACGGCGATCACTTCGTCAAAAGTCATCGAACGGAACACAAACGCAGATACCCATGCTTCTTGTCAATTTTCTTCGAAACCCAACAAACGGTTTAGGAGGAGTAGCGGCGACAACATTTATGTTAGACAGACAGACATACAGACACAGCACAAACAATATGTCTCCTCCACTTGGTGGGTGGTGGGAGACATAACTATATTATATCCAAGAAGCTGGGTTTAAAACGGTCACTCTTTCCTAGCAAAATTGGCATCAAGTTCATGTATGTCGAGTAGCCTGCAAGATTTATATATGCCCAACTCACTGCTGTTTTGATACATTTGGCAATAAAAACTTTGGGATAATAAAGACAATTAATAATTATCTCAATTAAATAACATTACTTAATATGACAATCAGGGCTATGCAGTAGCCTGCAAGATTTATATATGCCCAACTCACTGCTGTTTTGATACATTTGGCAATAAAAACTTTGGATAATAAAGACAATTAATAATTATCTCAATTAAATAACATTACTTAATATGACAATATAGCAAGATAACACCTTTTTTAAAAAACGCTTATACATAAGGATAGGTACCCAGGGTAGCGGAATAGTTGACATTTAGTGATCACGGTTATATTTACAGATTTATACTTGATATACTGGTGCTGTTACAATAACGCCCTGTCTGATATACTGGTGCTATTACAATAACGCCCTGTCGGATATACTGGTGCTATTACAATATCGCCCTGTCTGATATGCTGGTGTTATTACAATAATACTGTTTCGTTAATAGTGGTTAGTGCGAATTAAGAGTGCACATGTGTATTACAAAAATGAATAGTTTAACAGTAAAATGCCCCCAAAAAATGCTATGAGTTGACAATGCAGTGGTATCCTTTGTGATTTAGTTCATGGATTTATTCAATATACGATTTGTAAACAACGTTAAATATATAATAATTATTTAGATAGATGTTTTAATTAATTTAGGTTTTCGTGATGTAATACCGCACCAATAGTCCCATTCTTAATAAATACTGAAGTTTACTTAGAACTAAATCTGAACGATGTGAAAACAACGTTAAATATATATTTAGACAGAGGTTTTAATTAATTCAGGTCTTCGTAATGTAATACCTCACCAAACGTCCCATTCTTACTTCACATTGAAGTATACTTAAAACTAAATCTGGAGTGATTTTATGAAAAGTGTACAACTACAATCTATATGCAAGAGGCCCACTGGACTTGTCTCGTGTTCTCAAGAAATAACCACAATGTCTTTATATCCATCTATATACAACTGTGACTCTCGGGGAGGGGTCATATTTGAACAAACTAGGAAGATGATCATAGGATACATGCAATATATTAGACATTTAGCTTTTGTAGTTTCAGACACGATTTCAGACACAAGTTTTTTTTCCTATATAACTCAAGGTAATAGTGTAACCCTGACAAAACTTGATTCCATGTTCGCCATTTAAATAACTTTGTAGAGGGCAATAATCATATGCTACATGTGACGTATAAGACCTCCATCTCTTGTAAGTTTAGAGAAGAAGATTTTTAAAGAATATTCCTATATAACTCTATGTAAAATTGTGACCCCCGGGACCGGGCCAAATTTGATCCCATTGTCACCATTTGTAACTAAGTAATAGATAACTATAAGCTTACGCTACATGCAAAAAACATTAGACCTCTGGCACATGTCGCTTCAGATTTTAAAGATTTTCCTGTATGGCTATCCCCACGGCTACTCCATATTTGATCCCAGGTTCACCATTTTAAAATCACTCGGTAGAGCGCCCTATGCATGGAAAATATTAGACCTCTAGCTGTTGTATTTTCAGGGAAGAAGATTTGTTAAAGAAACCTTGATTTAAATTAATATTATAGCTATTCTTAATGTGCTTTAATATTAAAAAAGAAATCGCGTATTTTGTCAGACTTGTTTTGCCCACAAAATTGTGTTTTTTTAGCCCTACTGGCCGAAGGTCATCTACTGGCCGAAGGTCAGCAGCGCTTATGGGATGAGAGTTGTCCGTCGTCCTCGTCCTCGTTTGAAAATCCAGCCAGCTCATATCAGTAACACCGGAGTTATGTACCTTGTTTTTCTTAAATATGTTATATGTAGCCTTGTTAAAACGATAGGGCCTTCATTTTTCATTTGATTTTCTTAAATATGCTATAGTTTGACTCGTTAAGACGATAGGGTCTTCATTTTTCATCTGATCTTTACCAAACATAGTCATATTGTTGATATAAATGAAAGCTCGGACAAATTCAAGCACCAGCCAAATCGGATATGTAACATCGAAGTCACGGTCCTAGATTTTCATAAATATGCTATAGCTTCTTTAAGAGGATAGGGCCTTCATTTTTCATCTGATTGACCAACTGTCCTGAGGGCTGTTCCATTTAAACACAAACGGGACCCCAGGAAGGCAATTTAATAAACATCTATGGATGAACCCTATTCTCCGAAGTTTGGTTCTTTAAACTAAATGTTGCATCTATGGATGGGTGTTCATTTTCAAACGTGCATTCCTGGGGTCATATGTATGTTTTAATGGCATAGCCCTGATTGTTGAATTCAATGAAAGCTCAGACAAGTTCGAAAACAAGCTCAAGGGGGTGTGGGGTGGAGTAGGGATGCGGCCTGTGCAACATTATGCGAGCCCATTGGTCCATCTTACGCTAATGGTGTACCGGAAGTTAATCAAATCCCATTGAGTCCAATGCAATATTGTACAAGCTTTCTAGTTAGCTATTCTTCAAAATGAAGTTCAAACTAAGATTCATTTACATATTCTTAGTCATGAGACCTGCCTCTCTAGAAAACTGCTGAGAATAGTAGGGGTCATGTGGCATATAAGAAAATAAAATTCTGATCTATGTTGACACCGTGAACAAACTGCATTCATTCGGCACCTCTTAAATGTGTTCTACTTTCACTTTCAAAACTTTCAAGTTGATAAATGAATCATCATACAACCATGCAAATGGTTAACAAGTCAAGAAAAACAGGCCTTAAATACTCAAAAATGCCTTTTATCACAAAAAAGTTAGGGATTATATATTTGGGAACTCCTTTCGACTACACCAGGCATGAATACCACAGTGATTTACTTCCTGTATACCTAATCATTATTTAAAACTTGTTTTAATGTTCAAAGCTACGTATTAATAATCATGTATTATGTCACCACCACAATATCGTGTACCTAGCCCTTTTCTATTGTCAAATGACATAATTCAAGTTTCTTGTTCATTACTCACTAGTACACAATCTTCAGAGATAACAAGATACCTAATACAAACTATACTTTCAAGGAGGTTGATTTTCATTTCGGGCAGTTGCCACACAAACATGTGTTGTAGTATTTATAAAAATGTGCTTAAATCAAACTTAAAACGATTTTTAAAGGCGTTGTTTACAGTTTTTTTTTGGCGAAAACGGCATAACCGTATTACCGTTTTCCAGCCATATGGCATCGTCTGATTTTTCAATATGTCTTTATGACCGGATGAACGTGTTTAGCGCACCAAGCGGTCGTTACAATATTTGTCAATACCATACCTATTTCTGTACGCAATATCTCGGTCCAATCTATTAGTCTAGATCATCTGAGAAGCTTGCTGTTGTTGTTTTTAAAGACAAACGTTTGTATATAAAACCAAACGACGCAGATGAACAAGATTATTGCCATATGTCAGCGTCTGATTTTTCAGTATGGCCGTATGAACGTTTCTAGCGCACCTGACGGCGTGTACCCGATTATACGAAATATCTCGGACGGACAACAAGCTAAGGTGTCTTTCACACAGAAAAATTTCATCTTTTGATAATTACCTTCTGCTATTATAATTATTTATGAAGGACTGTAATGGGACATTTTAGTGTTGTTTCTCTAAGGTCAAGCAGACGTTCACAAAAATATCAAATACATAAACCTGGTACACTATCGCGTGCAGAAATGAATTTCCTTTCCAACAATACCTTTTTTCCTACGATCCCTGGTCAACTTGCCGAGGTATCAAAATCAAACGTCACCAAAGTGGAATTCGATTCTTACCGATGGCGGGAGATGTACAGTACTGGTTCTACCCAGGAAAAGTGGGTGGTCTGCCTCCGCCACAAAATATCGACCGTCATATATAATCTTAGATGTGTTCAAAATGACGTAAAACACCATACAAACAAAAACCAAAGTGCAATTTAAATCTACTCGTCATTTGTAATAATAATAATAATAAAAATAATTATTTCTTTATTTAACGAAAGTTAAAACACATTAAGTTATGCATATAAAATGCATACACTTATTTTCAATGTGGCCTTCGAACAATAATGCTATAAAAGTTTTAAATACATATAAAAACATTCATACGCATGCGCGCACACACGCAAACATCCATATACGCAACAATACTACAAATCCGACAAACACTCATTGGTTAATACGTTCATAATATTCTTAATTCATAATCAAGATATCCTTAGTGTCATTTAAGCAATTGCATGCATACAGTGCCAGTTTCACTCAAGAAAAAAAATACAAAAAAATAGCAACAACACAACAGCGACATAATTATAGTAATATCAGCTAGTTTATTTTATTTTTTTGGATAAGAAATTGTTTAGATATTGTTTAAATTGTCTAGATATCCGGTTTATATTCCAAAATTATGTTTCTGTTATTTTAGTAGTCTGGTACCCTTCCCCTACTGCGCTCGCTACTCTCTCCACGAAGAGAGAGTAGCGAGCGCAGTAGGGGAAGGGTACCAGACTATTATTTTAGGCAATCGGATGCAATCGAGATACTGAGATTGGCGATTTTATAATATCGCATGTGGAATCGTTCAGTTATTTACTGGCTTCGAATCGGGAAACGGGAACTATGAACCAGTTCCCGGTTCCCGATTCGGCTCGTAAAGTATCCTATACATGTATGGTTTGGAGACATAACTCTGAAAAAAAAACTTATGTTTTTCATTTTGGCGATTTTATAACATCGCGTGTCGTTTTCCATGAAACTGTGATCTTTGCATTGCAAAATCAAAGTGGAATCGTTCTGTTCCTTACTGGGTTCGAATTGGGAACCGGGAACTAGGAACCAGTTCCCGGTTCCCGATTCGGCTAGAATAAGGAACTGGTATCTGGGTGTGTTTAGGCCTGCAGAGATTGTGTGGAAATCGTAAAGTATCATATTACTTGATGGTTAGGAGACATAACTCTGGAAAAAAAACATGATACATTTTTATTTTACCGATTTTATAACATCGCATGTCGTTTTCCATGAAACTGGGATATGTGCTTTATACAAATCAAGGTGATAGTATTCAATATCTCACTGTGTTCGAATCGGGAACGAGAACCGGGAACCAGGAACCAGTTTCTAGTTCCCAGTTCCTGGTTCCCAATTCGATTCGAATAAGGAACCTGGAACCGGGAACTTGGAATCGGCAACCAGGAACCAACTGTATGCTCATGATTGCATACTGGCCTTCACCACTCTTTATGTTGTGTATTGTCCTGATTGTTAAATATTTAATTTGCTATTTGATTTATTTTGCAGTTTGCGTTTGGGTTCTGTGGTTTCTATAGGACCATTTCTCTCATTCCTTTTTCATCCTAGTTATTAACATTGTATAAAGTGTGAAACAGTTAATTATATGTGTTGATTGTTCATAAACATAGACCTAAACATATTTTATTTATAAGCGCAAAATAATTTATCTTGTTATCTTATCGGCATAGGAGTTCCGTTTACGTGATCGATTTTTTAAAAAGGCTCATTTTCTCTGTAAGAAAATATCAGAGGACAATACTATTATGTAAATTTAACAATCTTATTTTTAAAATTTTAGAAATTTGCAATTCACTTATAAAATAATAATAATAATAATAATAATAAATAATAATAATATAATAATGATAATAATAATAATATATTTATTTATCAAGGATTACCTATCTGACATACAGCCAATCTGACATTTGGTCTTGAGGACAACTGAAAACATAGATTTACTGCACACACAAACACACACACACACACGCGCGCGCGCATTTGATGAAACAATGTTATATATGGCTGAAAATACGATTTTAACCTCCAACATTTGCTTAAAAAAACAATATACCTCATATTTTTTTCCAATTTCAACAATGTTTTATATTATTTGATTGATAAACGTGTTATTTATTTGGCAATATTGCAAAATTTAGATTCTAAATATGTTAAATTGACCAACCATTACACGTGTCTATTTCCGTCTTGAATAAGTGATCCTATTTGCGTTATGATAACTTTAGATAACATAAATCCAGGAAAAGTGTTATCTTTCATATCCTGACTATCGATTGATTATCAGTTTAACCGTACGTACACATGTTAACAATCTTGTCAAGGATGTATGATAGCAACTTAAAGGGACACATGGCAATCTTGGTTTTTTGAAAAATCGCGGCATCCCGTTAGTTTTTCTAAATAACATGCATTATTCCAATCATTAATAATAATTATAAGAAAAGTACAAACCAAATTGTTTTTGTATATTACTGACTTTTGATAATACTGCACCAATAATATATTTCAACATTTGGTAAAGTAACATAGAATATTGAAAATACAACATTTTATTTAATGATATGCAAGCCGATTTAAACTCTAAATGTTCCTCGATAAATAAGTAGAGACGCTAATATTGATACATTAAAAAAACATCAAGATTGCTGTGTATAAAAAAAACTCCCCATTTATATAGTTTCTAATCAAGATATGCATTTTTTTTTCTTCTAAATATTTTGAAAACTGTTTATATATAATAAATATTATGCATATTACATTATATATGTACGGTTTGTTGAGGGGTGGCCCACCCCGACCCTCACAGACATATTACGGGGTGAATAAATGGATTACTATTAATTTGGTGATCGAAATTTAAAAAAAAAGGCTTGCCGTGTGTCTCTTTAAGATTCACGGTGGAACGATTTTCGTTTGCTTTCGTCACTTTGGTGTATTTTTGACATACCA
This sequence comes from Cyrtodaria siliqua, assembly GCA_037043455.1. Classification (NCBI taxonomy): domain Eukaryota; kingdom Metazoa; phylum Mollusca; class Bivalvia; order Adapedonta; family Hiatellidae; genus Cyrtodaria; species Cyrtodaria siliqua. The sequence goes on along the minus strand of JAWPHD010020855.1, from coordinate 6,103 downwards.
TTTGAAATATAGATCTATTCATATTGACCTTTAACGATACTTTGCTCACATTGAAACATTTATCGTTCAAACGAAAGTAGGGCATTTACCTATTTTTGACACTGATGTTGACTTTCCGAAAATTTTAAATTTCGAGTCAGTCATAAAAAAGGTATGAAGTAGTTATTGTAGTTCTTCCGTCATTAACAATAACACAACGATTTATCAATCCCATGTCGTTTTGACCTGTATATATTTAAATCAAAGGTAATAATGTTTTAAATGTTTCTTTGTTGTTCTACTTTAGGTTTAAATATATTATTCTTGCAAAATAATTAACACATAGTATGCATTTGAACTGTTTGGATAACTATTAAATTAAATGATTGAATATAGGCCAGTAATGTATGTAGAAAAACTTTTGGGACGCCTGCTCAACATCTTTGTAAATGGCCATTGCTGGCTTATACATAATAGTAACAGAGAGTAAATGTGACCGATTCCTGTGCAATACAATTATTCAAGAAAACATACTTAGGTACATTTAAGCGGAATGAAATAAGGTTGTACGTCCTGTTAACACATCATATTAGATTATATTGGGGAAGCAATCTCAGAGAGAGATGAGATGATGGATGAAGTCTTCGATCAAAAATGCCTTCGCTAGTGAGCTCAATCAAGGTCTTATCCATTGTGCTTCAATGGCCGCTAATTTAAGTAGAAGAATAAACTAACTCTTTGTATTGACTTAGAGACAGTTCTGCTTAGGTAAATGCGATAACATAAAACATTAATCAAAAGCTCGAAGTTCAATAGCCGTAGGTCGATGTCGATTATGATCACCTGCTATTAGAACATTACGTGGCGCACAGTTAGTTGTACATACGATAAGATTGAAGTACGGATGGATGGATGAATGATCTTTACAAGTGAAGTATTTTATTAGTTTTGAAATAAATGAACGGGCCATTGTTTCACCAGATAAGCTTTGATCCAGAACAGCACCTATATATCATTGCATGTTATATTCAAACGGTTCCGAGATCTCAACCTTGCTTCGATTCAAGAGGAATATATTCGGTTTTCCCAAGGTGTAAAGATAATTAATTGTATACAAGCAATTCCCTGACAAGTTCTGGTTCTAAACAGTCCCCTTGATTGCCTTCAGGGATATCAAATATTGAAAAGTTTACATCGATAAAAATGTGCATGTCCTCATTTATATCGTTTAGGTTATTTAGATCCGCGGAAGATATTTATATAAATAATATTATTATATAACATCTTTTAATTTTAATAGGCATGACTTTTTTGACATTAATCTTTTTATTTTTCTTACACCAGCAGATATGATTTAAAAACGTACAGAGGAGATGGGCGTATAGGTGGCAGTGAGACGGCGGGAAAATTAGGCATTCTTGCCCACTCATAAACTGCTATCCTATTTGATATCAAGAGTTATTTTTGATATCAATGAATAAATTCATTAACAAAAAATTACGGTATAGTGATATCGGGAAGTAATGAAATAAATATTATAACCCCCAACACCCACCCCCAATAGATCATAAAACAAATAAAATAATCGAAGTAATTGATATTAAAAACATGCATGAATGCCTTATGTCAGTGCTTGCATGCTTGCATGTAAAACATAATCCACTTACCAGCCCAGTAAATGCTTCATTATCGTACTCTAACACTTTGAATTTCTTTATTTCTGCGAGACAAACGACTTGTCTTATGTACATCTGTTTATCCACTTTCGGAAGACGAAATTAATTAAAACTGTAAAATGTCACAAGCTAAAGTTTGCTTAATAGGTAACTCATGTCACTGGTCGTTGTCATATCTCGTTGCTTAAATAATGTACCGTTGCGCAATGTACCGAGTTGAGGGTTGATCAATACCGAGTTGAGGGTTGATCAATATTTACTAGATATTATTTAAACATTATTTTATTAACGGTCCCTCCTATGTAAGACATCTCAAAGTACATTTTAACAATACATGTACATCAAAATACGGATTGTTTCATAGAGGGTCCCAAAGGGGGTGTGTGTTCACGTGATCACGTAAAATAAAAACAAGGATCACGTCTTCACGTGAAAAAAGCAGAACTTTCACATTTCACGTTAAATGTGGATGAGCACACGTGAAGCGCTATAGGCTCGAGCTTCTCTAGTACAATGTGTGGGTTGCAACAACAACAAAAAAACAACAAAACAAAACCATACACAATCACACAAAAACTTGAGCCGTCATATGTATTCTGAGGCTTTCAAACTGACAACAGCATTCTGGCATCTCATGTGGTATAAAAGTTATGGCTCGGGGGAGGAGGAGGGACACTAAAAAGACTGAAAAGGACTAAAAATTCACGTTTCTCGTCAACATATCACGCGATCGCGTTTTACCAAGACCAAAATCACGGATCACGCTGATATAATGTTCACGCAATCACGCAAAAATATTGTTTGTTTCACGTGTCACGTTTTTAAAAACACCTCGATCACGTTTTCACGCAAAACCCCTTTGGGACCCCCTTTCATCCTGGCTTGCCAATTCGTTTAGAATCTTTAAAATAATTGTAATGTAATCATGGATCATAAACTTTTGTAGTCAGAAAGAATTTAAAAAGCGCAGAAAATAAAAATAAAATTAAAAAAAATAAAGAAGAGAAACAGCCCCAATTCCTAACAAAAAGTCTAATTGTGTACGGCAAGGACGTTTCTTGAAGTTCGTAGCATCGTCGAAAAATAAATCTATATTGTAAATATCATTATTTGATTACCTTTTGTAGTAAGCGATAGCAGATACTGTAGTGATTGTTTCAATGTGTAGGTTATTGTTCATTTATTAGAATTTTAAGGAAATAAGTTAAAGGAAGCGATAGCGACCACGAACTTTTTTCTTAAACATTCTCATAAGTCAACTATAACCGACTTATAGTTCAACCCGCCCAATCACTAGAGGGCAGTAGTTGAAACCGATCACTGTCTAGTAGCAACACTTTCAATTGACAGCTATCAATTGTCATAGCTCTGATTTCTGCGACTTTCAGTCTCGATCATTCAGACCTCTCGCGAGACTTTTCTAGCGCTTGTAGTCAGATTGACTGTGTCTGGATGATAGAGACTACATAATCATGGAAGGTGAAGCTTAGCTTCTCTGTATCTGCAAGTCAAATAAATGGAACACTTACTGAAATCATTTATTTTATATTGCCAGTTTTGTTCCGATATGAAATTAGTACTGCCAAACATTCGAAAGTCGTTTGAAGACCATTGGATGTAACGTTTTGTTGGAGTATACACGGTATACTATAGTTTAAATCATGTAAAGGGATGAGCTTTGAATGTATCACGTTTTCAAACCTGAAAAAAAAACATGTAGCCGAAAGGGTATTCTACAGGCGTGTATTTCTTGGATTCTTGTGATATTTTGTGTAATTTCTTTTTCATTTCCATATTTTGTGCATCGCCATTATTTAAATTAAAAACAAATCTTGCAATAGTATTTATTGTCATCTTTAGTAGGATCTAAAATAAACGAATTCGAAAAATCACTTTGTCGTTCGTCATTGTCAACGTAGAATTGTTTAACGTCTTTTCAACAGTAAAAGGATTTGAGTTATCACAAAATAACTAGCATAACCACTAACAGAGTCAACAGTTATAACTTGAACGCCATTATCGGAACTTTTGGTCACATCAAAGTCTGATATTTTGTCTGCAAAACGTCTACGGTAACCTTTCATTGTCTGCTTTACAACAGTTGCTTCAGATTGCAGTAGAAATAGTACAATTTAAGCGAATGCCCTGGAGAGATATCGTATGTATTTTGAAGCCGATCCCACACCGTTTTGTATTTAACGAAATGAACTATAATTGATGAAACAGATAATTGATGAAACAGGCATTGTTTTGAGCGAAATGGGCCCTTTTTCATGAATGATGTAAATTCATATTCATAAAGTATTGAAAAATATCGTAAATCTATGCTCCATATAAAATGCATTCATAAAATATCTCTGACTTTCAGTTTGTTTGTTAATTAAACATATACATCGCTAGTTGTTACACTGTGTTATGTGAATGCAAAGAACGATATCTCTGAGTAGAGATTGTATGAGCACGCGCTCTGAGCGGAGTGAGCAATATTCCAAATATGAGAACAATTCAAGGTTCTATCCATGAGGAGCATTACACGTTTCAAAACGAAGGTGAACAGGGTCATCTATCGCATTGTTCTCTTTAGCTTACGTTTTTCTGATAGCAAATAACGTCAGTAAGACTCCTTATATATTAATCATATCGTTGTAAATGGAAACGAACTGTATGAACATTTTCTGTAGAAGGAACAACACGTTTACCACCGTTTACACAATATTTAAATATGAAGTATTTCTGTCTATTGATTAATACAATATTGGAGTATCAGTTTTTCTTTATATTTGGTTTTCCCGCTGTCCATTTTCAAACAGATATATTTATGATAGAATCCGCATCGGCGACAGATAAAACGTCGGTTCGGATATTCTCGCTTCTCAACTTTACTTGGATGTTTGCGATAATTGTCTTTTTTTACCCATCCTCCAGTTAAATTGCTTTACAGTGTGATTCCGAACATAGAACTGAGTTTTCATAAATGGCAGTGCTCACAGAAAATTATTTTAAGAGACAGGCCCAGGGCTTGTTGCTTCTGAAAATGGACAGGCCCTGATTTGAAATGGACAGGCCCTGATTTGAAATGGACAGGCCCTGATTTAAAATGGAAAGGTCCAATATTTTTTTCTTATTGGAAACGTGTCTTTATTCACTTTTATAGCACATATTTGTTACGTATGTATTAATCAAACTCAGAACCTCCTCCGACTATATTTGTCTTTTTGCTACCACTTTATGCTCCCTAGTCAGCGGACTTATTTACCAATTCCAGGGTTCCCACCCTTATTGGAAGGCCAAATTCAAGGACTTTCAAGGACCTTTTTTCCAAAATTCAAGGACTAATATTCGCGCAAGCGACATGGTTTATGCCATCTGAAAACAGCAACAAATATTCTAGGAACACACAACCAATAGCCATTTTTGGGATGAACAGCAAAAATCCAGAATTTAAGGACTTTCAAGTACCTTATCAGATTTTCAAGCACTTTCCAGGCCTTAATTTTCTTTTTCAAATTCAAGTACTTTCAAGGATTTCAAGGACCCGTGGGAACCCTGCACTTCGTTTAAAATACATTAGAATAGAATATTGTTTACATAGTAATTTATAACTGATGCAAAGGAGAGTACTAACACTTTTGCCAAACGATAATAATCAGAGCCGACTTGGTGAAATTGGAGCTGAACTTGGAGCCAAATTTTTAATCATGTTTTATTAGACTATCAGGGCCTAGACTATAGAATTCATTTAAAAGTAGTATTGCAGGAACTCCTTACACCTTTAATAATGAATAGAAATATACTTTATATCTGTATTTATTACATATATCTTTTTTTTCTTTCAACCAAAAAGTATTTGTAAAGGACAGTATTTCTTATTCGATTATGTAAAAAAATAAATAAAAAAATATATATATATATCCGAAATTATGTACCATCCGAACTACTATGACACCGCACTTTTACGGCCCGAAAATTTCACAAACATTTCAATCGAAATACCATCAATTACGAATTTTTTTCATGCATTAATGTTTTTTTAATGCCAAAAAAGGTATTTCTTATCAAAGAGGAAAGAAAACACAACCCTAATAGCAGAATAATGAGTTTTATGTCAACAATTGTCAACCTCGAAGTTGTGACAAACTGCGGACACGAAGCCAGGCAACATATTCAAACTTCTTATTGTTTCAATATAACACATTTAAATTAATTCATTGCAAGTGTTTTCACAGTTCACAATACACATGGATGGGAGTATTTTGTCTTCAGGAACTTTTTTAGACAGGCCCGACGGGCTCCTCGTCTGCAAAATGAGACAGGCCCGGAATGGATTTCGAGGAGCCCCGGGCGTCGGTCTATCCTACTTTTTGAGCACTGAATGGTGTTGTGTATCACGTGGAAAACGTCATATTTGTTGGAAGTTGCAACTGATAGTACTTTTACAGAAATATGTG
>JAWPHD010020854.1:0-30227 GCA_037043455.1 Cyrtodaria siliqua | reverse complement strand
CTGCCAGGAGACTAATGAAAGGTAAGCTGTCATACCTGTTGCATGTTTCTTTGGTAGTGTTATTGTTTGTGATTTGCCCACGTTCTCCTCTAGTTCACACCACACACCTATGTCCATGATGCTGTATAAACAACGTGCCATTTGTCATTTTTCAGGTAAAAGATGGCAAGAGAAAATAAAGAATGTTCGTGATAAGCTGGAAGAAAAGAAAGCGGAGGCTCTGGTCATTACAGCTCTAGATGAGATTGCATGTGAGTAATTTGTTATCTTCAAACTAGGCCAAACATCTGTCTGTTCATGCTTCCCTTCTGGATTAAGCTGGTAAAATTTCTAGTTTCAATGAATTTGTTCATGTAACAAATGACAATGTTATTCAGGGGTCATGGAATTCCATGAGGTGGCATGAAACCTAGTTTAATATTGCTGACATTTCCGTTTTATTTCATGTCAAGCAAAATTTGAGGCACTATTAATTTTGAACATGATTAATGTTTAAAAGTTGTTAGTAAACAATCAACATACGCTTGACACATATCTTTAATATTAAACATCATTTGCATTGGATAATAACCCCACTTATATAATTATCTAACCTAGCTTGCATAAGGTGAGGTCCGCCATTTTTTAGAATCAGGTGATCATGTGATTAGATAATTGTTGATAGTTTGGATTAGTCTATTTGAGGAAACTTCTCAAAACGGTCCTAGTTTACAGTCTATTGAATAACAAAAAATTGGAGAACCAAATACAGCGAAAAGGGTTTTCGATTATGATTGAAATATTGGCCCTCTCTGTGGTGGTCAATACAAACATTAAAGGAAACTGCGATCTTTGCATGTCTGTTTTAATAACATCTCATTATCAAATGAAGAAATGTGGTGCAAAACAGATTGTAATAGTTGTATTTCACAGATGAAACAATCAGAACTGCATTGTATTTTTAAGGGACATAAAATTAGTTGATGATGTAGTTTTCTTACTCAATGCACATATTAAGGTAGCACCCAGGACTATATGTAATGTAACTTTTGTCATGATTTAAATCACATTTTCTGTTATTTTAAGTTACCATAATTGTCGGCATATAACGCATACTTTTTTCCCCAGGATTTTGGGCATGGAGAAGGGGTGCGCATTATCCGAAACAACTAACAGTTTCCTTTTTTTCCAGCGTAAATTGATAAAAAAAAAACAGAACACCAGATCATGTTCGACCGCTGTTTACCTGCGAGTATAAATCGAACAAAAGTTGGCCTGTTCTTAATTTCTGTACAAACTATGATGCATTTGATATGTTTACTTTCATTACAAAATAAAATTATGATTCACCTTGCATTTTGTTGATCATTTATGAAGAAATATGATAAAAATATTTTTTTTTGTCGTGTAATGAAAATTTGTAACAAAAACGAGGCTGGGAATTCCGGTATGCAGTGATTTCCAATGTTCATGGCTATTTACCAGCGAGTATAAATTGAACAAATGTTTTCTTTTATTACAGATAAAATTCTAATTCATCTGGTATTTTGTTGATAATTTACGAAGACATATGAGGAATTCGATATACGGTTATTTCCAATTTAACGTGAAGACGGGTTTACTGAATTCAATGATACTATGAACGCTAATCGGTGTAACTAAACAAATATTTCAATCTATTGATAATTTAAATGTATTGATTATAGTATAATTTTGGTGATTGTTAATAATTACTTGAATTTTTGCGTCGGCGACGAGGAATTTGAGTATGAGTAGGTGTTGAGACGTTTGAATAGGTGTTGAGAGCATAAGAAACACAATGGAGTTGGGAATGTTTATGATTGCCAATCCCTAGACTATAAAAGTTTTACAAATGAAGTCCCAGGGTCAAAAATGGCTGCACCCTGGGGGTCCAAAGTTTGTTTATAGAGATTTTGCAAGTTTGTATCTAATCATATGAAATGTCACTTCTCATTTATATTATTAGCTCGACTATTCGAAGAATAAGAGAGCTTATGTAATCACCCCGGGGTCGGCGTTGGCGTCCCACATCAAGGTTTGCGTGTAAGCTGTGTTTACAAGTCTATATCTCTTACATTTCTTATCCTAGCACAACCAAATTTGGCCATGGGCTTCCTTATAGCATTATCTTAAGGGCTGCTTAAGCAATTTTGGTTCCTGTAACCCATGGGCTCCCATGGAACCCAAATTATGATGGCCAATAAAATGTGTCCCATTTCACATCAAATTTTGCGTGTAAGCTGTGTTTACAAGTCTATATCTCTTACAATTCTTACCCTAGCACAACCAAATTTGGCCATTAGCTTCCTTATAGCATTATCTTAAGGGCTGCTTAAGTAATTTTGGTTCCTGTAACCCCTGGGCTCCCATGGAACCCAAATTCTGATAGCCCTTAAAATGTGTCTGTTTCACATCAAATTATGCGTGAAAGCTGTGTTTACAGGTCTATATCTCTTACATTTCTTGTCCTAGCTGAACTAAATATTGGAATTGGTTTCCCCCCCTTATAGTATGTTGTAAAGGGTTGGATAAGTAATTTTGTCTTCTGCAAATTCTGGGCTCCCATGGAACCCAAATTGTGATGGCCCATAAAATGTGCAATAAAGGCAGATCTAGGTTTGCATGTAAGCATGCATATATCTATAATTTTGGTTTGGGATTTCTTATAGCATTATGCATCTTATTCATACTTCACCCATATTGGGGCATTGGCTCCCTCCTACACCCCCCCTCCCCCCCCCCCCCCCCCCACCCCACCCCACCCCACCCACCCCCGACCACCACACCTTTTTTTTTTTTACATATGTCTGTGTTCTTACACATCTTACACATATATGTTGCCCCCTCCACCCCCCCCCCCCCCCCACCCCCCACATATTTCTGTGTTGTTTTAGTCAATTCTTACACATACCCACCCCCATTCCCCCCAATCGAAATATTTTATTTTTAGCTCTACTGATCAGAGATCAGCAGAGCTTATGCCGTGGTGCGGCGTCCGTCGTCCGTCTGTCCGTCCGTCTGTCCGTAAACTTTTTTTGTAGCGACTACTCCTCTGAAACTACTGAATGTATTTTCATGAAACTTTACAGAAATGTTGCCCATAAAGTCTAGTTGATCCTAGCAAAAATTCATGTTGATGTGAAATCCAAGATGGCCGACAAAGCTAAAAATAGATTTTTAAAAAATAAGTTTGTAGCGACTACTTCTTGAAAACTATAAGTGATATTGATATGGGACTTTTTCTAAAATGATCAGCATTACATGATGTTGATCCAATTCAAAAATCTTTTTGATTCAACATTAAACATGGCTACCAGCGGCCATCTTTGTTTACATAGAGTTATATAGTAAAAACTTGTAGCGACTACTCCTCTGAAACTACTTGGCGGATTGTCATGAAACTTTACAGGAATGTTCCTCTTGATGTCTAATTGATCCTAGAAAATTTTCAGGTCGGCCGGAAATTCAAGATGGCCGTCACAGCTAAAAATAGATTTTAAAAAATAAGTTTGTAGCAACTACTTCTTGAAAACTATAAGTGATATTGATATGGGACTTTTTCTGAAATGATCAGCATGACAATGTTCATGAAACTTCACAGGAATGTTGCTCTTGATGTCAAGTTGATCCTAGAAAAATTTCAGGTCGGCCGGAAATTCAAGATGGCCGCCACAGCTAAAAATAGATTTAAAATAAGTAAGTTTGTAGCGACTACTTCTTCAAAACAATAAGAGATATTGATATGGGACTTTTTCTAAAATGATCATTATGACATGATGTTGGTCCTTGTCGAAAATCGTGTTGATTTGACGTTAAACATGGCTGCCAGCGGCCATCTTTGTTTACATAGAGTTATATAATGAAAACTTGTAGCGACTACTTCTCTGAAACTACTTGACGGATTTTCATGAAACTTCACAGCAAAATTTCAGGTCGGCCGGAAATTCAAGATGGCCGCTACGGTTAAAAATAGATTTTCAAAAAACAAGTCTGTAGCGACTACTTCCTGAAATCAAAATCAATCAGTAGAGCTTCAAGGTCATTGACCTCTTGTTTATTTTGTTTTACCATTTTTCTGTATTGTTTTGGTCAATTCTTACATAGCTTCTTACACATATATGTTGCCCTCCCCACCCCCCGCCTCTCCCCCATCCCCACTCAAAACTCGATATTTAATTATTTTTTTTTATGCCTCCAGAGGGTGGCATATAGTAGTCGCACTGTCTGTCCGTTCGTCTGTACACTCGTGTCCGCTTCATAACTCTGACAATAATGGATGGATTTTCAAATAACTTTGCACAATTGCTCACCACAACAAGACGACGTGTCGCGCACAAAATCCAGGTCTGTGGCTCCAAGGTCAAGGTCATACTTAGAGATCACAGGTCAAAATCCGTTCGTCTGTACTCTCGTGTCCGCTTCATAACTCTGACAATAATGGATGGATTTTCAAATAACTTCGCACAATTGCTCACCACAACAAGACGACGTGTCGCGCACAAAATCTAGGTCCGTGGCTCCAAGGTCAAGGTCACACTTAGAGATCAAAGTTCAAAATCCGTTCGTCTATACAATCGTCTCCGCTTCATAACTCGGACAATAATTGACGGATTTTCAAATAACTTCGCACAATTGTTTTTTGTTGTTTTTAGCTCGACTGATCAGAGATCAGCAGAGCTTATGCCGTGATGCGGCGTCCGTCGTCCGTCGTCCGTCTGTCTGTCTGTCTGTCCGTAAACTTTTTTTTGTAGCGACTACTCCTCTGAAACTACTGAATGGATTTTCATGAAACTTTACAGAAATGTTGCCCATGAAGTCTAGTTGATCCTAGCAAAAATTCATGTTGATGTGAAATCCAAGATGGCCGCCAAATCTAAAAATAGGTTTTTAAAAAACAAGTTTGTAGCGACTACTTCTTGAAAACTCTAAGTGATATTGATATGGGACTTTTTCTAAAATGATCAGCATGACATGATGTTGGTCCTTGTCGAAAATTGTTTTGATTCGACGTTAAACATGGCTGCCAGCAGCCATCTTTGTTTACATTGAGTTATATAATGAAAACTTGTAGCGACTACTCCTCTGAAACTACTGAATGGATTTTCATGAAACTTTACAGAAATGTTGCCCATGAAGTCTAGTTGATCCTAGCAAAAATTCATGTTGATGTGAAATCCAAGATGGCCGCCACGGCTAAAAACACATTTTCAAAATACAAGTTTGTAGCGACTACTTCTTGAAAACTATAAGCGATATTGATATGGGACTTTTTCTAAAATAATCAGCATGACATGATGTTGGTCCTTGTCAAAAATCGTTTTGATTCGACGTTAAACATGGCTGCCAGCGGCCATCTTTGTTTACATAGAGTTATATTGTAAAAGCTTGTAGCGACTACTCCTCTGAAACTACTTGGCGGATTTTCATGAAACTTTACAGGAATGTTGCTGTTAATGTCTAATTGATCCTAGCAAAATTTCAGATCGGCCAGAAATTCAAGATGGCCACCACGGCTAAAAATAGATTTTTAAAAAAGAACTTTGTAGCGACTACTTCTTGAAAACTATAAGTGATATTGATATGGGACTTTTTCTAAAATGATCAGCATGACATGATGGTTATCCGAGTCGAACATTATTTTGATTCATCGTTTAACATGGCTGCCAGTGGCCATCTTTGTTTACATAGAGTTATATAATGAAAACTTGTAGCGACTACTCCTCTGAAACTACTTGACGGATTTTCATGAAACTTCACAGGAATGTTGCTCTTGATGTCTAATTGATCCTAGCAAAATTTCAGGTCGGCCGGAAATTAGAGATGGCCGCCATGGCTAAAAATAGATTTTCATAATACATGTTTGTAGCGACTACTTTTTGAAAACTATAAGCGATATTGATATGGGACTTTTTCTAATATGATCAGCATGACATGATGTTGGTTCTTGTCAAAAATTGTTTTGATTCGATGTTAAACATGGCTGTTAGCGGCTATCTTTGTTTACATAGAGTTATAAAATGAAAACTTGTAGCGACTACTCCTCTGAAACTACTTGACGGATGTTCATGAAACTTCACAGGAATGTTGCTTTTGATGTCTAATTGATCCTAGCAAAATTTCAGGTCGGCCGGAAATTCAAGATGGCCGCTACGGCTAAAAATACATTTTCAAAAAACTAGTTTTGTAGCGACTACTTCCTGAAATCAAAATCAATCAGTAGAGCTTCAAGGTCATTGACCTCTTGTTTTTTAATTTTTTTTTAAATTTTATTTTATTTTATTTTTATTGTTTGTTTGATTTTTTTTTAAAAATGATTTTTAAATATATCTGTTGGTTTCATATTGCTCCAAGGTCAGGGTCGCACTTACAGGTCACTTCGGGGGCATTATTTGTCACTTACTGTGACATTTCTTGTTTTACATACTTTTGTGTTGTTTTGGTGAATTCTTACATATATATGTTGCCCTCACCACCCCCACTGCACCCCACCATCCACCCCGCCTCTCCTCCACCCCCACCCCGCTACCCACTCAAAACTCGATTTTTTTTACTATTTTTTTTTTACATATTTCTGTGTAGTTTTGGTCAATTCTTACACATAGTTATGTTGTGCCTCCAGCCCCACACATTGTTGTAGCCTTGTTTTCTGACGTTATATACTAGCTATAAATTTTTTATTCTCTGAAAAATCGAATAGTCGAGCTGCGCTGTTCTCCGACAGCTCTTGTTAATATAAAGTGTTACTTCTCGTATAATCTAATCATGAAATGTCACTTCTCATAATGTAATCATATAAAATGTTACCTCTCATATAATCTAATCATATGAAATGTCACTTCTCATTTATATTCATCATATAAAGTGTTACTTCTCATATAATCTAATCATGAAATGTCACTTCTCATATATATTAATCATATAAACTGTTTTATAGGGAGATGTCCTTGCTGAAATAGGCATGATAAGTGACACAAGTTTTCCATGGAACAGCCTTCTAGTTGTATTGTTATTTCTCTATATACAAATGTCAGTTAGTGTCACATGTAGACTTAGGATGAAAGGTGTAAAGTAGGATTGGTAATTTGATTACAGCTTTGTACATATTATTATTTTATTGACAGATTTGTTCAACATGAGGGGATCTGACATTGAATACAATCCAGTCTTCTTCGCATATGCTGTGATAACATTAAATTCAGTACAGTAAGTCAAACACATTCTGGCTTATCCTCTTGCACAATATGTCGAATAACTTCATGGAACAAGGCTAAAGATAAAGTTTTTTTGACCAATCACAGGTGTTCATTTCAAGTCAACCTTAACTATACCCCCGCTTTCACAAAGTGATAGGAATCACTTCCGTAACGTCCCGTCGCGTAATATGTTTTTGTTGTCCTATCCCATCCCGTTCCTTCGCATAACACATTTTTAGCTCTACTGGCCGAAGGCCAGCAGAGCTTATGGGATGGCGAGTTGTCCGTCCGTCCGTCCGTCGTCCGTCGTCCGTCTGTTAACTTTTGCCTTGTGAACACTCTAGGGCCTTCATTAGTAATCGAATCTTTACGAAACTTTGCCAGTGTCTTTATATCAATGAAAGCTCGGACAAGTTCGAAAACCAGCCGGATCCGATAAATTTCACCAGAGTTATGGCCCTTGTTTTGCTGAAAATGCCATATTAAGCCCTGTGAACACTCTAGCACATTCATTTATTATTTGATCCTTACCAAACTTGCACAGATTGTTAATATCAATGAAAGCTTGGGCAAGTTCTAAAACCAGCCATATCGGATCTGTAACACCGGAGTTATAGCCCTTGTTTTTTCTGAAAATTGCTATTTTCTGCCTTGTGAACGCTCTAACACCTTCATTTATTATTTGATCATTACCAAACTTGCACAGATTGTTAATACCAATGACAGCTTGGACAAGTTCGAAAATCAGCTAAATTGGGTCAGTAACACCAGAGTTATGGCCCTTGTTTTTTTCTGAAAAATGCCATATTCTGCCATGTGAACACTCTAGCACATTCATTTATTATTTGATCTTTACCAAACTTGCATAGATTGTTAATATCAATGAAAGCTCAAATAAGTTTGAAAACCAGCTAAATCGGATCAGTAACACCGGAGTTATGGCCCTTGTTTTTTTCTGGAAAATACTATTTTCTGCCTTGTGAACACGCTAGGGCCTTCAATATTAATCGGACCTTTACTTAACTATGTCAGTGTCTTTATATCAATGAAAGCTCGGACAAGTTCGAAAACCGGCAAGATCGAAATAATTTCACCAGAGTTATGGCCCTTGTTTTGCTGAAAAATGCCATATTAAGCCTTGTGTACACTCTAGCACCTTCATTTATTATTTGATCTTTATAAAACTTGCACAGATTGTTAATATCAATGGAAGCTCGAATAATTTCGAAGACCAGCTAGATCGGACCATTAACAGCGGAGTTATTGCCCTTGATTTAATTAAAAATGCTATATTTTGCCTCATTAAGTCAATAGGGCCTTCTTCTTTCATCCAATCTTTACCAAACTTTACCAGATTGTTTAAATAAATGAAAGCTCGGACAACTTCGACGACCAGCTAGATCGGACCATCAACAGTGGAGTTATGGCCCTTCATTTAGATAAAAATGCTATATTTTGACTCGTTAAGACGATAGGGCCTTTATCTTTCATTCGATCTTTACCAAACTTTACCAGATTGTTTATACAAATAAAAGCTCGGACAAGTTCGAAGACCAGCCAGATCGGACCAGTAATAGCGGAGTTATGGCCCTTGATTTAGTTAAAAATGCTATATTTTGCCTCGTTAATTCGATAGGGCCTTCATCTTTCATCTGAACTTTACAAAACTTTACCTGATTGTTTATATCAATGACAGCTCAGACTATTTTAAAAACAGAAGGATCGGACCAGTAACAGATGAGTTATGGCCCTTGATTTAGTTAAAAATGTTATATTTTGCCTCGTTAAGATGATAGGGCCTTTATTTTCCATGCGATCTTTATGAAACTTTACGAGATTGTTCATATCAATGAAAGCTCAGTCAAGTCTGAAAACCAGCCAGATCGGACCAGTAACAGTGGAGTTATGGCCCTTGATTTAGTTAAAAATCCTATATTTTGCCTCGTTAAGACGATAGGGCCTTCATCTTTCATCCAATCTTTAAGAAACTTTACCAGATTGTTAATATCAATGAAAGCTTGTACGAGTTCGAAAACCATCCAGATTGGACCATTTACATCGGAGTCATGGCCCTTGATTTTCTGAAATATGCTATATCTTGGCCTCATTAAGACGAAAGGGCCTTCATTTGGCCAGATTTCATTGAAACTTTGCAGGGATGATCAGTACCAAGCCTAGTTGTACATAGTCACCATGTTCTAGTTGAATGATTTTGACAGAGTCATAGCCCTTTAAAGGTTTTAATACACAAACTTCGTTTTGACTAGTTCTGCTGAACCCCTGGCCGGATTAAACGAAACTTTTTAGGGATGATCGATTCTATATCTAGTTTTGCACATCATCGCCGTGTTCCGGTTGAATGATTTTTGGCGGAGTTAGGGCCCTTTAAAAGTTTTAATACACAAACATGTTCTGACTAGTTCTCCTGAACCTCTGGCCGGATTTAAACGAGCTTTTTAGGGATGATCAATTCCATGTTTAGTTGTACAAAGCATTGGCGTATTCTGGTTAAATGATTTTTTTGGCAGAATTATGGCCCTTTAAAGGTTTTAATACACACACTTTGTCTTGATCTACTTCTCCTGAACCCCTCGCCAGATTTTTGGCAAAGTTATGGCCCTTTAAAGGATTTTGATACCACAATTTTTTTCCAGGCTACTTCTCCTGAACGCTTGGCTGGAAATAGACAAAACTTGACAAGGATGATCAGTATCAAGCCTAGTTGTGCATATTATTGCCATATTTCGGTTGAATGAATTTTGGCAGAGCTGTGACCCTTTAAATGTTTTAATACACAAACTTTGTCCAGATTAGTCTCTTCCGAACTCTTTGCCAGATTTCAGCGAATCTTGGCGAGAATGATCAGTACTAAGCCTAGTTGCACCTGTCATTGGTCATTGCCATGTTCGGGTTGAATGATTTTTGAAAGACTTATGGCCCCTTATACATAAACTTTATCTTGAGCCAGTAGAGCGTCCACAGGCCCTCTTGGGCCTCTTGTTATTACCTGCATTCCTCAAACAGTTTTGAATGGGTTATTCCCAAACTTCCTATACACATAACAACACTGACATTATGTCCCTCTACACCCATTGTTGATTGCCTAAATTTATTACCTAATATTGACCCTTTGTTTGACCCATTGTTGATTGCCTAAATTATTTCAAAATTGTGACCCTTTCTTTGACTTAGAATTTAAGCGGGGGTATTCATCACCTTTAGTGATAGTTCTGGTTGTTGGAGGCAAATGCAAGAATTTATCATTTAACCATCAGAGTGCTTGTCTCTTGTGTAAGTTGATCAAGAGCCTGATAATACCCGATTTAACATCACTAACACAGATTGTACTGGGCTTTTACTCTACTGGTTTTAGATAATGGACATGTGTTGTGGATTAATCTAAAATGCTTTTGAGTTTGAATTTTTATATCTCTGACAAATAATCTCCCATATAAATGTTATCAACATATTGTTTTGTCAATTTAAAGTTGAGTTAATGTGGTTCATTTCAGTTTATTTATTGATGAGGACAAAATCAACAGTAATGTCAAAGGTCACCTTCAGTTGAATACTTCAGGAGATGCAAATAGTACCCAAGTTACAGTTAGTCCATACCAGGATGTCAAGTCATTTGTGGCAAAATTACCTACCTTCGTGTCTGGCAAAATATGGGTAAGATTTGTGTATATAAATTAGGGCTGTGATGAGTACCCTGATATTGGGTCTGGCAATGCTTGTACCCTATAGGTTTACCACCACTAATAGCATGTAAACCTCCGAGGTGTAGTCGAATGTAGTTCCTATAATAAAATGTAATCTCTCCTTTTTTTATGGAAATGGGCATTATAAGTAGGGGAAAACTGCCCATTTCTATTCGATTTTGTATGTATAAAAAGCGTATTAATAAGTTTTACTGGATCACTGATGAACATTTTCGAAATTTCAACTATGCATAGACTGTGAGCATTGAAAACAGTCAAACAATGAAAACAGCTGTACCCTTGACAAACAAGAACTTTCTTACGTGTCTGGGGATCTTTTCTGGTGATTTTTCAAGTGGAAAATTAGTTTTCTATATGAACATTACACTGCTGCATTATCCATACTTGAGTTGAATTTGCAGCATATCATTCATATGTGACACTTTAACATTGGTGTCTATGGGGAAAACAATTAGTGGTTTCATACCTATAAGAGATACGTGAAATTTTAGGACTCGCTCAGATTCATACCCAGGGACTCTTTTTCGATAACAATTGGTAAACAAGCTCAGAAATAAGTTTTCCATAGTTTTTAGCTCGACTGATCAGAGATCAGCAGAGCTTATGCCGTGGTGCGGCGTCCGTCGTCCGTCTGTCCATCTGTCTGTCCGTCTGTCCGTAAACTTTTTTTTGTAGCGACTACTCCTCTGAAACTACTGAATAGATTTTCATGAAACTTTACAGAAAAGTTGCCCATGAAGTCTAGTTGATCCTAGCAAAAATTCATGTTGATGTGAAATCCAAGATGGCCGCCAGATCAAAAAATAGGTTTTTAAAAAACAAGTTTGTAGCGACTACTTCTTGAAAACTATAAGTGATATTGATATGGGACTTCTTCTAAAATGATCAGCATGAGATGATGTTGGTCCTTGTCGAAAATTGTTTTGATTCGACGTTAAGCTTGGGTGCCAGCGGCCATCTTTGTTTACATAGAGTTATATAATGAAAACTTGTAGCGACTACTCCTCTGAAACTACTTGACGGATTTTGATATGGGACTTTTTCTAAAATGATCAGCATGACATGATGGTTATCAGAGTCAAACATTATTTTGATTCGACGTTAAACATGGCTGCCAGTGGCCATCTTTGTTTACATAGAGTTATATGATGAAAACTTGTAGCGACTACTCCTCTGAAACTACTTGACGGATTTTCATGAAACTTCACAGGAATGTTGATCTTGATGTCTAATTGATCCTAGGAAAATTTCAGGTCGGCCGGAAATTCAAGATGGCTGCCATGGCTAAAAATAGATTTTAAAAATACAAGTTTGTAGCGACTACTTCTTGAAAACTTTAAGTGATATTGATATGGGACTTTTTCTAATATGATCAGCATGACATGATGTTGGTTCTTGTCAAAAATCGTTTTGATTCGATGTTAAACATGGCTGTTAGTGGCCATCTTTGTTTACATAGAGTTATAAAATGAAAACTTGTAGCGACTACTTCTCTGAAACTACTTGACGGATTTTCATGAAACTTTACAGGAATGTTGCTCTTGATGTCTAATTGATCCTAGCAAAATTTCAGGTCGGCAGGAAATTCAAGATGGCCGCCACGGCTAAAAATATTTTTTCAAAGAACAAGTCTGTAGCGACTACTTCCTGAAATCAAAATCAATCAGTTGAGCTTCAAGGTCATTGACCTCTTGTTTACATAGGTTTTGAGCGGTTTTAGTCCAGTTTTGTCTATAAAATCCGTAATTTTGAGTTCTAGTTTTTTTCGTGTTTAAAACGACGTGTTTGTGAAGTGTTTGCAATTGAACTATGTTTCTTTGGTATCACCATAAAGGGTTGCATGTTTGCAACAAGTTTTCATGAATTAAATCTGCATGGCAACAGGTTTGGTAGGTATGAAACCACTAAATCTGTCCCCTAATGAAAAATGGGATACTGTGAAAAAATAAAGATTTGTGTAAAAGGTAAAATATTATTCCTTATCATTTAAACTGAACCTGGTAGCATTCACCTAGTATCAATTTTGATTTTAGCGGTATTTTTGGCATTATTGAGCTGGTATTCGCTACCATAATCAGGTATGGTACCACCAATTTTGAAGAATTTGCTTAAAAAATCGATTTTGGCATGGAAATTGACATAAATTGGCATATTCGTCATCCTAATTGTACATAAAATGAATATTTTATTAATGTCGATTGACTGTTCTAAACATTTGATCTATTTAATATGGTGTATTGACAAGAAATGCTATTTGGTATGACAATTCAGATAGTGTAAAAGTTAAAAAAAATATCTCTGACTTTTGTTGATTTCAGACTATTGTACTTGGTATTCACAAGACCATATCTCGGCAAATAATCATTTGATTTGCATGAAGTAGGTGTTTTTAAGCTTGCTATGAAAATGACAACACAAAATCCTCATTTAAGAAACATCAGAACATGTTTTCTTCTCAGATTGGTTAACCACCACTAATAGCATGTAAACCTCCGAGGTGTAGTCAAATGTAGTTCCTATAATAAAAAGTGTCTCTCCTTTTTTATGGAAATGGGCATTATAAATAGGGTAAAACTGCCCATTTCTATTTGATTGTATAAGAAGCGTACTAATTGGTTTTACTGGATCACTGATGAACGAACATTTTCGAAATTTCGACACTATTCTTACACTTTGTGAGCAATGAAAAGTTTATCAATGAAAACAGCTGTACACTTGACTTGTTTAGTAAACAAACAAGAACTTTCTTACATGTCTTGTGACTCCACCTTTACTGGTGATTTTTCAAGTGGAAAATTAGTTTTCTATATGAACATTACACTGCTGCATTATCCATACTTGAGTTGAATTTGCAGCAAGTCATTCATATGTGACACTTTTACATTGGTGTCTAAGGGGGAAATAATTAGTGGTTTCGTACCTAAAATTATTACATGTTACCCACCTCTTAACAAACAGTTGAATGTTGTTTAACGGCTCATCAACACAGTACAGGTTATTTAGAGCCGCTCCAGAGAGAGGGGAAGGATACATAGGAATCCGGGAACCTGCCCTACTCTTATTATCGAATAGATTCCTATGGTTCTTTAACGTGCTCGGTTGATAGACCGATACACGGGACCGCCCGGTTTACGTCCCCATCCGACGGACGAGGCTAAGGAAAAGTGTCTTGCCCAAGAACACAACGACGGAACTCAGTGGCATCACGGAGGATTGAACCCGGGGCCTCCGGTTACAAATCAAACAAAGATTACAATTATCATTGAAGTGCCATGGAAGGAGGTAGTAATATGTAGTAATTCAGTTCCCTACTACCAGTTTCTACCTGAGGAGTTTGCTTGATGTATGTCATTCCATACAAACTTATTGTAACAAAATAAAACAGAAATTTAGGCTAATCACAACTGCCCATTTTCAAATAGTGGGTGGGGATGTCGTGGTCACATTTAAACTTGGAACAATTAAGCATTCCACATGAAAAGATGATGCATTTCACCCTCACTATTTTATTAAGTCCAAATTACTTTTCTCCACATAAGGCACCTAGCATTATTTGTACCTAAAATAAATCACTGCAAAATCTGTGACTATGAATCAAGTCAAGAAAACTAAACTATCTGTAGGCTGTTGAATATTCACTATCCTTTATTATTTAAATAATCTGTAGTGTCAAGCAACAGCTCAGCTGAGCTATTGGGGATCATTCTTTGCCGTCCATCGTTGGCCATTTGACCAAACTTCACATGGATGAGCCTTAGATCAATGTTTTTCATATTTGTTAAAAAACTAAACATCCAGATAACTGCAAAATTGTACTACAAAGCCATTTATCAAAACTCTAGCCAGGTGTCAGGTTATATAATAATGTATATGTGCATATTAAAAGTATAGGTTTATTCAATATTTTTTTAAGTACACGTGATTAAATATGCGTAAAATGAATTATGAGTTGGTAACTCTTAATTCAACGCTCCAGTTTTGGGGTTTGGCCTGACTGGTTAAAGCAGTTTATATTGTGTCTATTATAGAGTTTGGATTCACAAAATAGGTAACTTATATCAATATACCTTGTCATCATAGATTAAAAAATGGTGTACACATGTTGTAAATTTGGCTGTTGTTGGCAGGATAGTTACTTTCAAACAAGGTCGAAACCTTAAAAAGTCTTCTCAAGACACGCTGATCAGATTTTGACAGATTTCTTTATTATTGATCACCAACCCCAGGCTATCAAGGTTGTTCAAATGAGGTCCCTGGGGTCAAAAATGGTTGCATCCCAATTTTTATATGGTGATTGATCATGTTTTACATAGCCTTATTAGACATTATAGGGAAAAACTTGAAAAATATTTTTCTGAAACCATAAGGCACTGAGCTTTCATATTTTACGTGTTGCATCAGCTTATGATCCTCTACCAAGTTTGTGCAAATGGTGACTGTGGGGTCAAATCTGGTCCGGCCCCAGGGTCACAGTTTTACAATGAGTTACATAGGAATATCACAAATCTTCTCTGAAACTACAAGAGCTAGAGGTAATATTTTGCATGTAACTTAAGCCTATGGCCCTCTACCAAGTTTGTTAAAATGGTGACCCCTGGCTCAAATTTGAACTTGCCCTGGGGGGTCACATGCTTTACATAGACTATACAGGGAAAAACTTATAAAAACTTCATCTTTGAAACAACAAGGCATAGAGCTCTCGTATATTGCATGTAGCATAAACTGATGGTCCTCTACCAAAATTGTTCAAATGGTGACCCTTTGGTCAAATCTGACCCCACCCCTGGGGTCACAGTTTAACATAGAGTTAAAGAAACATCTTTAAAAAGTCTTCTTCTCTGAAACTGCATTAGCTAGAGGTCTTATACAGTACAGCTCACGCGAAACCCACACTTTACTCTTTCACGCCGAGTGAGGAATTCAGAAATCGCGTAATTTCGCGGAGTTTGGACGATAAAACTACGCCGAGTAGAAATCAGCTCCGTGACGAACGACTAGCGTAACTTCGCCGAGATACTCCGCGTAGACAAACTCGGCATTCGCCGAGTCGCCAATTATACAGGTAAATGACCTTTTTAGCGGCCTTGAACGAACGACTAGCGTAACTTCGCGGCGATACTCCGCGTAGACGAACTCGGCATTCGCCGAGTCGTCAATTATTCAGGTAAATGACCTTTTTATCGGACTTGAATGTTTATGTCTGAAACAATGATAAACGGCATTCGTACAGGTAATGTACATCTGCATAGATCTACGTGTTTTATTTTTATGTTCGTTTTAAATGTACACTGTGCGTGAAAGTAATAAAGTTACCTTATAGTTGACGTTTGTGCTGCTGTACTCTCAAATGCAATTAAACACAACTGTCATGAGGACGAAATAAATATTTAGTTTTAATCTGTAACGGCAACCAATGCTAGCTTCCAAACACAAAACTTAAATACACACTCTATTTCTTAGCACACGTTGTCTTACACGTTGTCAAGCGCGTTGCCATGGTCAGGACTCTGAATCTGGCGTTTTCATGTGTATTGAGCAAAGTTACGATATTGTAAACATGTACTTTACATGTACATGTCGCAGTAACCAGGTTAGATCACGCTTCCATTACACTAGTATAGATAATTAGGGACGTATCGTGGTATCGTGGTATTCTCTTGGATAAATAAAATATGTTATGTAATATGTATACTGAGTAAAGTACAGTATATACATGTATGTAAATACATATTTCGTTTGCGTGCGTGATTGCCTTAGATGTTTTGTGGTATGAACCTACGTAAGTGGATTTTAAGACCAACTTTATAAAAACATTTGCTGATTTTGTCAAATACGAGGTTTGATCAACAAAAAAAGTTGATACTGGCCTTATAATTCCTTAATTACAAGTTATTTGAAAAAAAAACATATTATGAATTTAGTCCGTCCATTGGCAATTTCCTTGACATATGAAAATGTTCAAAAGTATGGTGTTTTTTTTTATGAACTGCACCTGCCGCAATCCGTCGCACCAATAATAATACATAATGAAATATTTAACACTGGCACTGCAGTAGGCTATCTATTTATAAAAATGATGTAAAATTATCCTTTAACCTAGTAACCAGGGCATCCATTATTGTTAACAGAGGTTTGGTCGTAGAAACACTTAAAAAAAGTATAAAAGTCGAACAGGAAAAGCAGCTTCCCCAGAATACAGTTAACTCTAAAACACGCAAAACGACAAACATGAATGGAAATGTTAATATGGAATATGACGTCAAAAACACACAAAAAAGGTTGACAATAGGGCTGTCGTCTTCAAACGGTCAGTGGCAAAAAAGACTGGGGTTTAAACCAGGTTCTAGGGTGCACCAAACCTCACAAACCCTACTGTCATCCCAAACTCGAAGCTAGTTTTGAGAGCATAACTCATTCCTTCTGATTCATATGGTGTAGTCTAGTCGATATATCGCAACATCTACATCATTCTTGGTTTGTGATCACTCAGTTACATATTAACATCTGCTAACAAACACTAAACTATTGTGAATTAATAAGAAAAACACTAAACTATTGTGAATTAATAAGAAACAAAAAACACAGATTCCTCATGTTTTAATATACAAGCATGTTTTATTTGTGATATTGTGAATACTGTTACTAGTAACAATGACATTTAGAGCTACTAAACAAGGAAGATATTTGCTTCCTGGTTCAGTACGACGTCCACAAGAAGCACCAAATCCGCACGAGCGGCTTTTTTTAGAACGTCGGAAAAGGTAAGACATTTTGTACACATTTGTATGATTACACAAAAGTAATTAAATTGGTCTAAAGACATCACCCTGGCGATTTCCTCTATTCACGAATTAAATCGTAGTTGTAGTGGGAGGGTAATTATTTTTTTTACAATTGTGTCTACCTGCATCTATTGTTTTTTTTTCTTATCGATGTTTAATAATGATCTTACACGAGTGCCTGATTAATATTGATTTATCAAACGAGTTGGATACTGCGTCCATTAAGTTATACCAAGCAGCATTTTACGCGATTTACATATTCCAAAAGTAATTAAAATTAAATCGTAGTTTAGTCGGAGGGGGACTTTTTTTTTTAATAGTGTCTACCTGCATCTATTGGATGTTATCGATGTTTAATAATGATCTTACACGAGTGCCTGATTAATATTGAATTTATCAAACGAGTTGGATAAAATTATATGATGTGAGGCTATGCGAGAATTTTATCCAAATTGTTCAATAAATTCAATATATAGTGAAAGGGATCTCGTTGCATGATTTCCGTAATCCATGATGTTTTTTTACAATTGTGACTACCTGCATCTATTGTTTTGTTTCCTTATCAATGTGTAATATTTAATGATCTTACACGAGTGCCTGATTAATATTGAATTTATCAAACGAGTTGGATACTGCGTCCATTAAGTTATACCAAGCAACATCTTACGCGATTTACATATTCCAAAAGTAATTGAATAGGTCTAAAGACATCGCCCTGGCGAATTCCCTTATTCACAAATTTAACAAAAGTAAAACTGAAATAAGCCTGAATATTTTTACATGTAACTTGCAGTTGAATATGTCTATACACTTTTATCTAGACTGTGCTATACTTGAATATTAAATATAAAACGTGTGTATTGATCTATGCCATACTCATAGCGGGCACGCGGGTATACAATAGGAAATGAAATTAATCTGATTGCACTTGCTTTTCGTCATCTCCGGTACTATTCTGCATATAATCAACAGATACATGTACATGACATGATGTACGAACTTGTGCACCGATATAAATCTATTTGCTGATCAAACTTTTACCTGAAAAGAAAGTTGTAATATGTTTAGAGAGCAATATATTGCACTGAATTGCCAATTCCGATTGGTAGACCTCTACTTGTTTTTATCAATATAATCTTGCTTCATAATTTGATTAATACTCCTCGTCACAATCAAGCATTTGTTGTGTGCGCGTGCCTATATTTATTACATTACATGCATGTACTTGGTGGCCCGTGATTGGAAATATTCTATTCGATTCTAAAAAATAAATGGCCGACGCCGAAGGAAAATTACAGTTAATTAAATTTTACGCCGAGATACGCGGCATCCTTCACGCCGAGTTACGCGGAGTTCACAGGTGTGCACTTTTGCTTAATTGGATTCTACGCGGAGTAACTCGGAGTGGCTTTCACTCGGCAATAGCGTACTTTCGCCGCGTGAATTCGCAGAGTACAAACACTGACTCCGCGTAGATACGCGCGAAACTCGATACGACCAAACTCGGCGAATCGAGTGAAGTGTGTGTTTCGCGTGAGCTGTACTGTATTTGCACGTTCCATAAGGTCATGGTTCTCTATCAAGTTTTTAGCAGACCTGAGCCGAAGGCTCAGTGGTGAGTTATTAGGATCACTCTTCGTCCGTCCATCATTAACTTTTGTTTCAAACAACTTCTTCTCAGAAACAGCTTTGCCAATTTTGAGCAAATTTCACATGTAGGATACTGAGGTCAATGCCTTTCAAAGTTATACAAATAAGGTCAATGCAACGTCCAAGATGGCCGCCATTACCATTATATGGTCAACCCTAAAATATCCTCAAGAACAACGGAACAGATTTTGACACTGTTTCTTTATTAATGATCGCCAAACAATTGTACAAATGAAGGCCCCGGGGTCAAAAATGGCTGCGCACCAGGGTTCCAAAATTTGTTATATAGAAATTTGGCTTTGCATGTTTTGCATAGACTGATATAGGGATAAAGTTAAAAAAAATCTTCTCTGAAACTACAACAGCCAGAGGTTTAATATTTTGCATTTTCTAAATTAACGCTTATGGTCATCTATCAGTTTAATTTAATGATGACCCTGGAGTCAAATTTGACCTGGCCTGGTAAAATTTGGCCATACCCCGGAGGTTATATTTTTTACATAGACTTTATACAAGGAAAACCTTAAAATTTTCTTCTCTGAAACCTACCGAGCATGAACAGATGGATACAGGATACAACTATCCATCCAGCATCGGCCCGAGGTCTGTTCCCATCCCTGGGGACATAACGCCTGGGTCATAACTTGGAATCCATTGAGATCCCCACTCTATAACCATATATATATATATTGGGCATGAACAGATGGATTCAGCCATCCAACCAGCATCAGCCTCGGGGTCCACCCCTGGGGAAATAGCCTTTGGATCATAACATGAAAACCGTTGAGATCCCCACCCTATAACCTTAGATACACTTAATGGGCATGAACAGAGGATACAACCATCCAGCCAGCTTTTGCCCTGGGGTCTATCCCCACCTATGGGGACAAATCCCCTCGATCATAGCTTGGAAACAGTTGATATCCCTTCCCTATAACCATATATCCACTGACTGGGCCTGAATGCTTTAAGGTGGGCATGTTGAGCGATTAAGAGCCATTTTGACACTCTTGTTTCAAATTGAGACCATGGAGTCAAATTTGGACGCACCACAGGAGTCATACGTTTTACATAGACTTACATACGGAAAAAATTTTCTTCTCTAAAACCAGTTATACACTTACTGAACATGAACAAACAAATACAACCATCCAACCAGCATCCACTCCTCAGTCCGTCCCCACCCCATGGGGAAATAGCCCCTGTTGATAGATCCCAACATCACCTCACGTCTTGTTCCTCCATATTACATCCCCACATCACATCACAACTTGTTCCTCCATGTTATATCATCACAGCACCTCATGGCTCATGTTACATCCCCACATCAGCTCATAGCTTGTTCCTCCATGTTACATCCCCACAGCACCTCATGGCTTGTTGCTACATGTTACATCCCCACAGCGCCTCACAGCATCTTCCTCAATGTTACATCTCCACAGCACCTCATGGCTTGTTCCTCCATGTTACATCCCCACAGCTCCTCGTGGCTTCTTTCTCCATGTTACATCCCCACATCACCTCACAGCTTGTTCCTCCAGGTTACATCCCCACATCACCTCACAGCTTGTTCCTCCATGTTAAATCCCCACAGAACCACATGGCTTGTTCCTCCATGTTACATCCCCACAGCACCTCATGTTCCATGAGGCTCTTCTGGTATTTTTTCGACTCATTGCCTTGTCTTCTTTGTTGTTACTAGCTGTTACTAGCTGTAGTAGTCACCGAGCGCAGGTGTTTTAGCCCAGGCTTTAGCTTACCTCTGCTGGGCCAACTTATCATTCAAATTTCCACATTGTTTAAAAACTATTATAGAGGGGTGTTTTCACTGTTGCGGTCAGATTTAAAGAGAAAGAAACTTGGAACAAAGCATTCCGCATGGAAAGATGATGCACATAGCCTTCCCTGTTTTTGCCTCAAATTTTTCATCCTCTCATTATTTCAGGGTGGCCACGGACTCTGGAAAACAGGGTAAAATGGCGAAAACAAAAAAATAATGTTGAACATGTAATTTATACTGTTCAGACCAGAAAAAAAAGAAAAAAAGAATAATAGAAAGTGTGTTTTTTACTATGAAAATGATTTTCATATTTATACATCAATTATAAACATTGTAGATAGTATTGATTTGCCTAAATGGTTTGAATATGATATAAGAAAATAAAAATTGGAAAAAAATCTACGGGGTCATATATTAGGTATTTGGTGGTGAAGGTACGGCTATAAGGGGAGGATAGAGGCCGTGTATTTTCTTAGGTTAATCAGGGAAACCCTATGGTGGGTCAGATAAAAATCAGGTTATTCTCTTTTGAGATTCCTGTGGCCACCTGTATTTTTTTCATACCTGTAATACCGAAAAATTATGTTCTGTGAGACAAGAAAACTAAAATCATTGGGCTATTGAATGTGCGTATACTTTATTATATACAGCACTGCCTGTTGTCATGTTTTATACTACACTGCATGTTGTCATTTTATATACTACACTGCCTGTTGTCATGTTATATACTACACTGCATGTTGTCATGTTATATACATCACTGCCTGTTGTCATGTTATATACTACACTGCATGTTGTCATTTTATATACTACGCTGCCTGTTGTCATGTTATATACTATACTGCATGTTGTCATGTTATATACATCGCTGCCTGTTGTCATGTTATATACTACACAGCATGTTGTCATGTTATACACAGCACTGTCTGTTATGTTATATACAGCACTGCCTGTTGTCATGTTATATACAACACTGCCTGTTGTCATGTTATATACAGCATTGCCTGTTGTCATGTTATATACTACACTGCATGTTGTCATGTTATACACAACACTGCATGTTGTCATGTTATATACTACACTGCCTGTTGTCATGTTATATACAGCACTGCCTGTTGTCAAGTTATATACTGCACTGCCTGTTGTAATGTTATATGCAACACTGCCTGTTGTCATGTTATTTACAACACTGCCTGTTGTCATGGTATATACAAAACTGCCTGTTGTAATGTTATACACATTGACATGTTATATACAACACAGCCTGTTGTCATGTTATATACAACACTGCTTGTTGTCAAATTATACACATTGTCATGTTATATACAACACAGCATGTTGTCATGTTATATACAGCACTGCCTGTTGTCATGTTATATACAACACTTTTCCCCATATTATATACAACACTGCCTGTTGTCAAGTTATACACAACACTGCATGTTGTCACATTATACACAACAATGCCTGTTGTCACGTTATACACAACAATGCCTGTTGTCACGTTATACACAACACTGCCTGTTGTCACGTTATACACAACATTGCATGTTGTCACATTATACACAACACTGCCTGTTGTCACATTATACACAATAATGCCTGTTGTCATGTTATAAACAACACTGTCTGTTGTCATGTTATACACAACACTGCCTGTTGTCATGTTATATACAACACTTCCTGTTGTCATGTTATATACAACACTGCCTATTGTCATGTTATACACAACACTGCCTGTTGTCATGGTATATACAAAACTGCCTGTTGTCATGTTATACACATTGTCATGTTATATACAACACTGACTTCTGCCACGTTATTTACAATACAGCCTGTTGTCATGTTATACAAAGTAGTGCCTGATATCATATAATATACAACACTGCTTGTTGCCATGTAATGCCTGATATCATGTTATATACAGCACTGCGTGTTGTCATGTTATACACAGTAGTGCCTCGCAGCCTGATATCATGATATATACAACACTGCCTGTTGTTATGTTATACAAAATATTGCCTGATATCATGTTATATACAGCACTGCTTGTTGTCATGTTATACACAGTAGTCCCTGATATCATGTTATATACAGCACTGCTTGTTGTCATGTTATACACAGTAGTGCCTGATATCATGTTATATACAACACTGCCTGTTGTCATGTTATACACAGTAGTGCCTAATATCATGTTATATAAAACACTGCTTGTTGTCATGTTATACACAATACTGCCTATTGTCATGTTATACACAACACTGACTGCTGCCATGTTATTTACAATACTGCCTGTTGTCATGTTATACAAAGTAGTGCCTGATATCATGTAATATACAACACTGCTTGTTGCCATGTTATACACAGTAATGCCTGATATCATGTTGTATACAAAACTGCGTGTTGTCATGTTATACATATTAGTGCCTGATATCATGATATATACAACACTGCCTGTTGTCATGTTATACAAAATATTGCCTGATATCATGTTATATACAGCACTGCTTGTTGTCATGCTATACACAGTAGTGCCTGATATCATGTTATATACAACACTGCCTGTTGTCATGTTATACAAAATATTGCCTGATATCATGTTATATACAGCACTGCTTGTTGTCATGTTATACACAGTAGTCCCTGATATCATGTTATATACAGCACTGCGTGTTGTCATGTTATACACAGTAGTGCCTGATATCATGTTATATAAAACACTGCTTGTTGTCATGTTATACACAGTAGTGCCTGATAACATGTTATATACAACACTGCTTGTTGTCATGTTATACAACATGCAGTGTTGTGTATAACATGACAACATGCAGTGTTGTGTGTAACATGACAACAGGCAGTGTTGTATATAACATGGCAAAATGTAGCGCTGTATATAACATGACAACAGGCATGTAAAATGCGTCTAATATATAACATGACAACACTGCTTGTTGTCACGTTATATACAACACTGCCTGTTGTCACGTTATACACAACACTGCCTGTTGTCACGTTAAACACAACACTGCCTGTTGTCACGTTATACACAACACTGCCTGTTCTCACGTTAAACACAACACTGCCTGTTGTCACATTATACACAACACTGCCTGTTCTCACGTTATACTCAACACTGCCTGTTGTCATGTTATACACAACACTGCCTGTTGTCACATTATACACAACACTGCCTGTTGTCATGTAATACACAACACCACATGTTGTCATGTTATATACAACACCGCCTGTTGTTATGTTATACACAACACTGCCTGTTGTCATATTATATACAAAACTGCCTGTTGTCATGTTATGCAAATTGTCATGTTATATAGAACACTGTCTGTTGTCTTGTTATACTCAATGATGCCAGTTGTCATGTTATACACAGCAGTGCATGTTGTCATGTTATACACAACACTGCCTGTTGTCATGTTATACACAACACTGCAGCACTGCTTATTGACATGTAATACACAACACTGCCTGTTGTTATATTATATACAACACTGTCTGTTGTCATGTTATATACTACACTGCATGTTGTCATGTTATATACAGCACTGCCTGTTGTCATGTTATATACAACAATGCCTGTTGTCATGTTATAAACAACACAGCCTGTTGTCATGTTATACACAACACTGCCTATTGTCATGTTATACACAACACTGACTGTTGTCATGTTATACACATCACTGTCTGTTGTCATGTTATATACATCACTATTTGTTGTCATGTTATATACAACACTGATTGTTGTCATGTTATATATACAACACTGCTTGTTGTCATGTTATATACAGTAGTGCATGTTGTCATGTTATACACAGTAGTGTCTGTTATCATGTTATATACAACACTGCATGTTGTCATGTTATACACAGTAGTGCCTGATATCATGTTATATACAACACTGCTCATTGTGATGTTATACACAGTAGTGCCTTATATCATGTTATTTTCAGCACTGCTTGTCATGTTATCTACAGTAGTGCCTGATATCCAGTTATATACAACACTGCTTGTTGTCATGTTAAACACAGTAGTGCCTGATAACATGTTATATACAGCACTGCTTGTTGTGATGTTATACACAGTAGTGCCTGATATCATGTTATATACAGCACTGCTTGTTGTCATGTTATACACGGTAGTGCACTATGTCATGTTATACGCCTGTTGTCATGTTATACACAGTAGTGCCTGCTATCATGTTATATACAACACTGCTTGTTGTGATGTTATACACAGTAGTGCCTGATATCATGTTATATACAGCACTGCTTGTTGTCATGTTATACACGGTAGTCCCTGATATCATGTTATATACTGCACTGCTTGTTGTCATGTTATACATAGTAGTGCCTGATATGTTATATACAACACTGCCTGTTGTCATGTTATACACAGTAGTGCCTAATATCATGTTATATAAAACAATGCTTTTTGTCATGTTATACTCAGTAGTGCCTGATAACATGTTATATACAACACTGCTTGTTGTCATGTGATACACAGTAGTGCCTGATATTATGTTATATACAACACTGCATGTTGTCATGTTATACACAGTAGTGGCTGATATCATGTTATATACAACACTGCTTGTTGTCATGTTATACACAGTAGTGCCTGATATCATGTTATTTAGAACACTGCCTGTTGTCTTGTTATACACAGTAGTGCCTGTTGTCATGTTATAGACAGAACTGCCTGTTGTCAGTGTGGAGTAATACAAAGGGGATTTATACACATTAAAATAAAACTAACCATCTATCAGTGTGTACTTTATTAATCTGTTTATAATTATCCAATTTTTTTTGTTTTAGATCAGTGACAAATCAAGTTTTGGTCTAGTGAACTCCATACCTAAAACACGACGATTGAGTCAGCCATCTCCAATTGCCATAATGAAAGCTGTGAAAACCAATGCTGAGATTGAAGGCATGAGACGAGCTCATGTAAGTTGTACTCTCTTGTAATTAATTTATATACACTATTTATTTACCAGAACTTACCAGATAAGTTTGAATGAAACCTCGTAAATCGTTGCATTTATTCTGTAAAATAAAAAAAAAGCCACAAATGACACAACTCTGCAACCCATTTTGGCAGAGTGATGCCCCTTTTTGTACTTAAGCAAATGGCGTAAAAATGTGAAATAAGCTAATAATGGTTAAACCACCTGACAGATTGGAGTGAAACTTCACAGTGTGTTTGTAAGCTGATATCTGTTGAATCACTTGAGAGAATGGAATGGAACTGTGTACATGTAAATAACATGCCGCACACAAATAACTTAACTCTACAACTAATTTGAACTTATTTTGAGAAAGTTATGCCCCTTTTGTACCTGAGCAAATTATGTTATAGTATGGTATGGAAGCTGATCTATTTAACCGCTTGACACAATGTAATGAAACTTCACTCATGTATGCCGCATCTCACGTACAAGTTGATGTAGTCTGCAGTCAAGCTTATGTGATGCTGTGTTGTCCGTCGCTCGTCTCCGTCCGTCTGTCCATCATAAACTTTTTAGATCACCTTGACCCGAAGGCTGATCACTCTTCGTTCTTCGTCCGTCCGTCGTTAACTTTTGCTTCAAACGACTTATCCTCAGAAACCGCTTGGCCAATTTTGACCAGACTTTTAGATGAATGCTTTTCAAGTTTGTTAAAATCCAAGATGGCCACCGTTACCATAAAAGGTCGAAAACCCTCAAAAATCTTCTCAGAACTGCTGGACAGATTTCGGCAGTTTTTCTTTTAAAATAATCGCCAAGGTCTAGATCATCAATTATGTTCAAATGAAGTCCCTGGGGAAGTTACAGAAGTTTGTATATGAAAATTTTGCATGTTTTGCATAGACTTGTATAGGATTTTTTTAATCTTGAAGATCTCTCATATATTACAAGTATTATCAGCTTATGGTCCTCTACCAAGTTTGTTCAAATGATTACTTTACAGTAATGATGACCTGCAAGTGCACACCTGGGTTTTCATTTTTAGCGCGACTATTCGAAGAATAAGAGAGCTTATGTAATCACCCCGGCGTCGGCGTCGGCATCCCACATCAAGGTTTGCGTGTAAGCTGTGTTTACAAGTCTATATCTCTTACATTTCTTATCCTAGCACAACTAAATTTGTTCATGGGCTTCCTTATAGCATTATCTTAAGGGCTGCATAAGCAATTTGGTTCCTGTAACCCATGGGCTCCCATGGAGCCCAAATTATGATAGCCCATAAAATGTGTCCCATTTCACATCAAATTTTGCATGTAAGCTGTGTTTACAAGTCTATATCTGTTGCAATTCTTACCCTAGCACAACCAAATTTGGCCATTAGCTTCCTTATAGCATTATCGTAAGGGCTGCTTAAGTAATTTTGGTTCCTGTAACCCCTGGGCTCCCATGGAACCCAAATTCTGATAGCCCTTAACATATGTGTGTTTCACATCAAATTGTGCGTGTAAGCTGTGTTTACAGGTCTATATCTCTTACAAGGGTTGGATAAGTATTTTTGTCTTCTGCAAATACTGGGCTCTCATGTTACCCAAATTGTGATGGCCCATAAAATGTGCAATAAAGGCAGATCTATGTTTGCATGTAAGCATGTATATATCTATAATTTTGGTTTGGGATTTGTTATAGCATCATAAATCTTATTACTTCACCCTTATTGGGGCATGGCCTCCCCCCCTCCCTACTGAAACTTTTTTATTTTTTTATATTTTTTTACATATTTCTTCGTTGTTTTAGTCAATTCTTACACATATATGTTGCCCCCTCCACACCCCACACCCCTCCCCTCCCCCAACCCACTCCCGCCTCTCCCCCCCGCTCCCCCGGCTCCCCACCCTACCCCTACTTGAAACTATTTTATTTTTTTTACCATATTTCTGTGTTGCTTTTGTCAATTCTTACACATATATGTTGCCCCCCCCCCCCCCTCTCACCTTCCCATACTTGAAACTTCTTTTTTTTTTTTTTTACATAATTCTTTGTTGTTTTAGTCAATTCTTACACATATATGTTGTCCCTCCGCTCCCCCACCCACTCCCGCCTCTCACCCCTGCTCACCCCTGCTCACCCCAACCCCACCCCCAATTGAAAAACTATATATATATTATTTTTTTTACGTATTTCTTTGTTGTTTTAGTCAATTCTTACACATATATGTTGCCCCCTCCCCCACCCACAACCCACTCTCGCCTCTCCCCCCACTCCTCCCACCCCCCTCCCCACCATCAACATATATGTTGCCGTCACCACCCCCACTCTCCCCACCATCCACCCCCCGCCTCTCTCCCACCCCCATCCCGCACTCGAAACTCAAAACTCGATTTGTTTTAATTTTTTTTTTTTTAAATATTTCTGTGTAGTTTTGGTCAATTCTTACACATAGTTATGTTGTGCTCCCAACCCCACCCCACATTGTTTTAGCCTTGTTTTCTGATGGTTTATACTAGCTATAAATTTATTATTCTCTGAAAAATCGAATAGTCTAGCTGCGCTGTTCTCCGACAGCTCTTGTTATTAGCTCTACTGATCAGAGATCAGCAGAGCTTTTGCCGTGGTGTGGCATTCGCGGACAATCAGTGGCATCCGCGGACAATCAGTTTTTTTTAGATTTTTTTAGTTATCTCCCTTGTATCACATCGGCTATCTTTAGACTGCTTCACTGCACATGTCCATATGTCTTCCGGAGATAGCCGAGAACAAAGTATCATGGTTCCCTATTTTCATTGTTTATAATATCGCGGAGACAGAAACCAGCAGAGACGGAAACGCCCGATCATCCAAGGTCGCGCAAAGGATTATGGACGAATCTATGGACGCAAGCGGGTAAGCATGGCTTCTGTTATTTTATGCTTTGAAGCATTATTATTAGGTTATTAGCTGTTGTTAAGTAGGCGAATGACTTCAGAAAGTTTTAACAGATTAGTTTAGGGAAAAAATGCTGTTTTATTTGGTGTAGCTGCCTTGGATTTGTGGGATTTTTCCTGTTACTAAAAACCGGGTGTTGCGACTGATTATCGATGTAAACATTGCGTGTTAGTTAAAATTTTCACAATATTTTGCGAGAGTCGCTATGCAAGACTTATTCTTACTTTCATCTTGAGGCAAGATCTTGAGTTTAAAATACTTACTCCTATAGAAAATAGGGACATGTGTTTTGCATTTACAACGTGCAGCTTGTGTGATGCTGAAGAACTGGTGACATTTTGTGAAATAAATAATGTTAATATATTTGTGAAATGTGAGCTTTTCCTGGATGGTTAATTGAGTCCAAGCATATCATTACTAGTTATTAAAGATATAACATTGTAATTCGGAAGAAACAATATCCCAAACAACACATGAACTGGTGATAATTTTTTGTTTTTGGAACATCCGTATTTTTGTCTTAAGACATGGACATAAAAACCTTCAACTGGGACTTGTTAAATAGTGTCATTGAGCCAATAGACAGGGGTTTGTACGAAGTTTTGATAATCCACAATAACACACGGTGAGCAAGCTGAAATATTTCAAGCATATTTCCTCCCTTAAATTACGGCCTTCATTTATTTTTAATATGGAGGACGATTAATAACTTCGATTTCGATTTCACCTGCACGAGTAATCAATTTCAAGAATAGTAATCGTCTCTCGCCTAGTATTATATTACGTTTTGACATCATTAACCTGGTCGTGCTGAACCGTAATAGTTTAAATTACGCCAACTAAGAAAATAACATGGCATGTTTTGTAATGGTGTTCATTTTCAAAACAAGTATTGTCATAAAAATGATAATATCGCTGGAATTTTTCAATTAATAAGTAAACTGATAACGCTAGATCTAAAAAAACATATTAATTTTTCTCTTTGTTAAAAAGCAATGTTTTTTTCACATTTTTAGCTCGACTATTCGAAGAATAAGAGAGCTTATGTAATCACCCCAGCGTCGGCGTTGGCGTCGGCGTCCCACATCAAGGTTTGCGTGTTAGCTGTGTTTACAAGTCTATATCTCTTACATTTCTTACCCTAGCACAACCAAATTTGGCCATTGGCTTCCTTATAGCATTATCTTAAGGGCTGCATAAGCAATTTTGGTT